>SNQJ01S0076897.1:0-15939 GCA_010110895.2 Picea sitchensis | reverse complement strand
TTTGCCTTGCTGTCTGTAGTTCGGATATATGAGGGATCAAGTGATCTTTTACTAAATCTGACACGATTCTCTTTGCTTTCTTTTCATTCTTCTTATGCTTGGTCTTTTGCTCTTCTTCATATGGTTCCGGTACACCCACTGTAACATGTTCTAGGAGATCATTCTCGTCTAGAATCATCCGCAACCTATGCTTCCAAGATCTGAAGTTTCTAGATCCTTCCATCATGTCTTCTACCCTCATGTTGGTAGCCATTGTTTCTTGCAGTAGAAACCCTAGCCCTTCGGGCTATAGAAATAATAAAAAATCAAATTTCTTGAATCTGAAAATTGAACTCACCAAAAGATGCGTTGGACTGAGGCGAGTATGTTGGTACAGTCAGATTTCTGAAAATCCAAATTTTACCCCTTCAAACTTGATTTGCGGATTTCTCGATTGGTTCTTCTGTTTTTCTGGTACTTCTGGTACTTTGGTATTTCTGGTACTTCTGGTACTCTGGTTTTCTGGTACTTCTCATAGTTTGTGAAAACTAGGGTTTCACTTTCCGGGAGATCTAGCCACTGAAAATGTGCGCTGAAGATGAAAATGTGCGCTGAAGATGCCAAAATGTTCCTTGAGGTAGGGCACATCTTTCTAGATGGATTTGGGGTTGAAAACCTTCTTCAATAAAAAGCCATAATTTTCATGTACGACAACAGTGACGTTTTTCTTTTTCCTGTGAAATATGCTCTCTTCATCTTAGCTCTGATACCATGTTAAAGTTTCTACTATTATTAGGTTACTTTCAATTTACTAGATAACAATAGCATAAACAGGATCAGTGAGAGAAACACAATCACAAGAGTACACAAGCATTTATCCTGGGAAACCCTCAAGGGGAAGAAAACCCAACAAAACTTCCTTAATATAGATAGCCAATACAATGCCAAGATAATGAACCAGACAATAGAGAATATCCAACACTGAGCAACACGCCTCTCTCTCTTCCTTCTTCCAGCAACCGACAACTGCAGCTTCCTTCAAAACTTACGCACTAGATGAGTAAGTTGAGTGTGTGTTCAAATGAGGCGTTGGCCTCTCTTATTTATATAATTCTGGCACGTGTGGAAGTGTCTCTTCACTAGCAGGGCCAACTTCTTCTTCTGGGTGGTTATAACCACCTTTAATATATTCTGGGGCCTCTTTAATATATTCTAGGGTCGACTTCTTATTTAGCCTATTACAATTAGGGTTTGACCAATCCGCAAAAGGGGATTTGGTCAATTACAATGACCGACATGATCAATCCACCAAAGGGGATTGATCTAATCAATAATAAATATATTTTATCTTTATCCACAAAAGGGGATAAGAATATTCTTTACAGTTACACAATATTTTAATAGTAGTTATAGAGCCATGCATAAACTATTAAGCAAAAATCACATTAGAAGACTGGGAATCGAAACCCTAGTACCTAGTGTTGTGTGGGTTAAAAAGCGCCTTCGAGTGGTTGTTGTTGTTACGAGAGCTCAACTTCTTCCAAACCACTAACGAATTAACCGAATGACAAAACCCAAAGTGACAGCTCGAATCAACAAGCTGGTGCATTAGTTGTTGATCACATCGTGCTCAAGTGACGGCCAACATTAATCACTTGCTAAAGCCAAGGAAAGCCACGTCAAAACCTCAAGCAACCAACAGGTGTCAAGTAAGCACCAACTCTTTCAGAATCACATGTTACCAACGCAACCACCTACCACATTAATACAGTCGACAATATAACAATGTCCAACATTTGTTATAAACATAACGTGGGTAGTATGCATATAGAGCGTCCCACATGTATTAGAAACTTTGACATCAAAACTAACATATGAACTCCCAATATTTAATAACCATAATTAAGATCGCCGGCCATGAAATGCGATGTTTATAAGATATACATGTTGGATCATACCGATACGATATGTAATATATGTGCGTTGTGTGGATAATAATATGCCTTAAATTTCAAAACTTTTCCAAATACAAATCTTTAAGTTACCATAATCATAGCAACAAAGTCCACACTACGTCCTTGTAACTTGTAAAATATGTGTCGAACCATATACATATAATAACCAATGTGATATACATAAGTGATGTGCTATGTGCATGTGTATACAGGACACACTTTTCTTTCTTTTGATAAGTCACATCCATATGTCTAAAACTCAGTAGCTAGTAAGTGAATACCATGTCGACGCATCTCGGGATGGGTTTGTGGCCAGGTCATCGTTTGCTTGAACAGGAATGTGTAAGGAGTTGTCATGATGTGTTGTGTGAGCATTGTTCCACTGAGGGACGGAGAGTAGCAAGGGGGGACGAACCCACCCCCCCTCGTGCGGGATCCATGCAAGAAGGGACAAAGCCAAAGACAGGGTTTGAGGGAGATGTTAGCAGAGTGGATCAACCCAGAAAAATTTAATTCCACTTGAGTAGAATCGATGTTATCATGTGAGTTCGTCATCAACATCGAATTTAAAAGTTAATGGAATTAACATTGACTTTTTCCCATGGTCATGCTTTTATGTTTTAGTTCAGTGATACTTTGGAGTGTTATGAATAAGACTAAATGCTACAACTTTTATTCATCAATTTATTTTAAAAGGTTTTGAAGACTCCAATCTACAATCTACACTTATGACATTGTCAATAGTTACTAATACCTAAATTTGTTCAATTCCATTTCAATTTTTAAAAATATGAAATAGTCACTTTCACTTTTCTTTTACTTTTAGGCCATATATAAATAACACATTATTATAAGTGTTTCATAATAACTTTATCTTTAATTTTAAATTACATAAATCCAATACATTAAAAAAAAATTATTAAGCATTCTATAATATTTTTTCTTTTTTAAAATTGTTTGTTCAAACTAAATAAATAACACATTATTACCAGTGTTAAATAATAATTTTATCTTTAATTTTGAATTACATAAAATCAATACATTAAAATTTCTTATTACAAATTCATAATAGTTTTTTTAAAAGAGATTGTTTAGACAAACTGAGAAGTACAGTGATAACCCTATAATTCAATCTTTCTCTTTTTTAATATCGTCATCAAATTGCACCTCTGATGATACACTTGTCATCTTCTTGTTATGGTTCTGGGTTATCCAAACCAGAAAGAGAATATGGATTTAACATTTCTTCCAAACCAAACAAAGAATATGGTTTTAACATTACGAAGTAGAGCTGTCGGGCTGGTAATGGCCGACACAATGGTAATGGCCGACACAACGCTGAATATGACAGGCTAGAAAGATATATATAATCGTCCATATGATACACTGGAAGAATAAAATTAAAGGGTCATCCATTGATACATTAGATTCTGCACAGTGATGTTAATTGATAAACTATTTGGTTGATTAGGGATTTTTTTGTACATCAATATTTGTGTAAAACCGTGCTGTAGATTTTTTGAAATTAAACTATTTAGATAATTTTGGTATAAAAGTGTTGTAGATTTTTTTGGAGTTAAACTGTCTAGCTAGTTTTGGTAAAATATTATTGTAGATTTTTTTTTTGAGCTAAACTAAACTTCCAAAGTTTTTAATAGATACTCCAACATTTCTTGTCTCATATGATATGATAGGTGGCCACTAACATTTCAAAGTTTTGATACAATTTAATTCCAAAAAATCTACAATACTAACTATAAAAACATACATACTCAAACCTTTATATATATTTAATAAACATCTAACAACCTCTAAACCCAAATTTAAAATGGATAAAACGATCATCCATATCAATATGATATCTATGTACGTTCGAATCTGCATAGTGTATTCGATTGATAAACTATTTGATTGATCCACGTTTTTTCTCGACATGAATATCTTTGTAAGGCTTTTATATCTACCTAATAAACGTCTAACAGATAAACTTAAAATGGATTTATTTTCACGTCAATTGCTTTTATTATACATTTGTGTAACAGTGAGATTTTATTTTCATCAATAAACTGTTTGTTTATCGATTGAAAATTTGATAAACTATTTGATTGATCGATTTTTCTAATAACCTTCTAACAACTTAAGGGTTTAAACTTCTAATAACCTTCTAACAATTCAAGGGTTTAAACTTCTAATAATCTTCTAACAACTTAAGGGTTTGAGTTTAAAGTGAATTTATATGAAATTTGATTATTTTAATTATATTGGAAAAATTTATCATAATTTAGTATGTCAATGAGCTGTGGTTAATGGTTATTATCTGAAAATGGGGTTAGTCACATTGGGAAAATTTATCAAAATTCAGTATGTCAACCAACAGTGGGGACAACTATCATTAACTACTATGGGCAAATGGGGTTGACTTATCACTGTTATTTTGTCATAAGCTTCTGGGTCAAGCAGCAGATTTTTACTCCTGCTCTAAGTCTTAGGTTGTTAATATGTTTAACTCAAAACTAGCTCTTAGCCAAGCATAAGCAATTTTAGGTCATACTCAAGAACCATCTAAAAACAGTTTTAGGTCATACTCTAATATCATTCCTTATTTTTTATATAAATAAAAAACTACAACAAAACAAAAATGACAAATTTGCACACAAAACTTCACACAAATTCTTTATTCAAAAATACATGTTTTTACACAGATAGAGTAGTAAAGTCCTAATCAAAAACTCCAACTTCAACTGACCTATCTTTACTCTTAATGCTACAACTAATATACTATGAATAGCACATAAATATGATCTGTTTACACTTTAAACAAAATCCCTATTCAATAGCTATTACATTTATTTTATTTGTAGTGGAGAGTTACTCCAACCTCCAACAATTTTTATTATAAATTTGTGTAACATTAAAATTTTATTTGTAGTGGAGAGTTACTCCAACCTCCAACAAATTTTATTATAAATTTGTGTAACATTAAAATTTTATTTGTATGGGAGAGTTACTCCAACCTTCAACTTTTTATTATAAATTTGTATAACATTAAAATTTTATTTGTAGTGGAGAGTTACTCAACCTCCAACAATTTTTATTATAAATTTGTGTAACATTAAAATTTTATTTTCATAGTATAACTTAAATTATTTTTAATTTATTAAATACAGTGAGTTGATTTAGATTATTGACAGTTTCATTGTAAAATTGTATGACAAAAGAAGTCATAGGAGTAAAAGCTTACCTTATCCAAATATGTGTAGGATGTATTAATGGATGGACGGAATCTGCAATTGAGTTAACTTCGGATGTCTGTGAATTCACTCTATCAATTGAAAGATGACAAAATGACGATTCTGAAATGATGTTTACGACTCTTTTTAATCTGGTGTGACTATTTTCAACCTGGCGTGTGTTTACTACTATTTTTTACCTGGTGTACGAATGGAAATTAGAAAAACTTAGATACAAACTTTAAAGAATTCTTTAAAAAGATTCGAAATTAAGGGAAAAAATGATATACAAACCTTTCCGTACTTGAAATATCCGGAATGAAGAAAATCAGCAGATTACAAGTCACTAGTTCTTCCTTTTGGTTTTACGTTTTTTTTTTAAGGCACTCTCGGTCGACAATAAAATCTTCACGAATTTGAGCGAACTTACGGCAGGTTTCCACTAATACGGTGCAACTAATGTTGTCTTTGTATTTTCAAAGTTTACGATTCTTCTTATCCTCTAATTTTAGTGTACTTAGGGCAAGTTTCGTGTAATACCTAGTCTCATTGATGTAATTTCAGAGTTTACAATTTATATCCATTTGTAAACTCCAATACTTTATATGTGAATAATTGTTTATATATTTATATATATCTATTTAATTTTAGTGTACTTAGGGCAAGTTTCGTGTAATACCTAGTCTCGTTGATGTAATTTCAGAGTTTACAATTTATATCCATTTGTAAACTCCAATACTTTATATGTAAATAATTGTTTATATATCTGTATATATCTATTTTATATAATGTGCGACAAGTGTAGAGGTTGTAGGGTATAGGTTTTGCATGTACAATTCTTTCATATACAAGTAAGGAAAATATTTCCTGTGCAATAGTTGGACATAACCAAACCATTGATGATAGTAAGGTTTTTCACTTATCTTTGTAACAACCCATTTGTATTGGTTTACCTTTTCTTAGTGTCATCTTGTATTAGCCCGTGTGAGAGATGCATATTGCTTTGAAAAGATTATGTTTTTCATGTTTCCCCTTTGTCTGGACTCTTGGTCACATGGCCTTCCTAGACCCTTGGATTTTCTATTTGGGACATTTTCTAGGTCACTTGGTCAAGCCTCGAGCTTTGTATCCATGATTTTATCCTTGTTAGTTGGGAATGGCCCATTTTGGGTTTCTATTAGGCCCAAATCTTTTTCGGAATGCATTTCGAGTCCACTTGGTCAAACTTTCAATCTCCCTCATTCGTTTAAGCATGCAAAGTGTAGTATGAGTTTCTTTGTGGCTTAATGCACTCATGTTATACATCTTGAGCTCAAAGAGGGCATTTCCCTATAATGTGTTCTCCCACAACCTTAGGGTGTCCCAAAATCTATTAAAGTGACTTCTTAGGCCTTTGTTAAGGGTGTTCTCTCATTCTCTCTCGCATGTAATTTTTATGTTAGATTTGCATCAGATTGTGACCTAGCTCTCTTGCTCCCATTTCACACACACTTGCATTTTTAGGATTTATTTTCACCTCAACCCTCCAACCACATGGAATGATCCATATTAATTTGAGAATGAAAAGAAAGAATACACAATATTGCACAAAGAACACAAGGTATATTGTAAACTAAATTGTATTAATAAATCAACAGTGAAGAACATAACAATGTACATAGCAATACATAGTGGATAGAATGGTGGTAGCTTATCTCTAAGAAGAGATGTGACATCTATAATCATTTCAAAAAAACCCATAACAAGGGGTTGGAACTACATTTTATCATAATGCCAAAAGCCTTAAGAGGAAAAACCATTAAGATCCCTAAATTGTAATCAAAGTTGATGTGACAAAATAGATGCACCATTGAACAACCACCATTCTAGTCACTTTGTATTGCTATCTACATTGTACTTTTTGATACTATTTCATTCATTAATAGAATTTGGTTTTCTTTGTAAAAAAATTCTTCTAGTGTTGTATCCATATGTTTTATTTGCAATATTTTTTCCTTCCATTTCATTCTCAATCCATTAGTTCAATTGGAAAAAATGAGTTCAAAAAATCATGACTTAAAACTAACAGTGTTAGGGCCATTTTTAGACAACCCTAAATGGCCACTTAGACCAATCATGTTGAAGAACCGGAAAATCACATAAGTGAATAACAATGAATTCCAAGAAGAAGTGGCTTTAACAGACACTATAATTATATAGCACTAAATAACAAGTGAGAATAACTCAATATATAATAAATAACACTTATCACAATCTTAAATGAATGAATAAATGATGGACTAATCCATAGGATCATTTATGTATAACTCAAAGAATAATTAACTCCCAATGAATAAGGAATTAGTCAAATTTGATCACCTTAGGCATGCTCAAATTTCTAGCTTTCCTGCCTCGAACTACGCACTAGTTGACCTGGTAGGGACCACTATTGGTTTCCCAACAAGTGGACTACCTAATCCACCTTCAACTACCAATGACATTACACCACCTATTTCCAAAAGATACAGAATGTGATGAACCTATTGTTCCAACACCCCTCATCAACACAACTCCCTAGAAATTCAAGAGGTGGAATTATCTATGTGAAACTCCCAATAATAATAGCTTCCTGAAGCCCAAGCATAGCCAAAAGTTTCACATACTTAGAATTTGTCAATGGATTCATAAATATATCAGCAATCTGGTCATTTATTCTGCAATAAACAAGAGATAGAACTTTCCCCCAGACCAACTGTATCAATTAATGGACATGAAGCTCCACATGCTTCATTTTACTTGAGCATGTAATAAATGATAATAACAGTAATAAATGATAATTAATAATAAATGAAAGAACACATCATATCTACAGGACATGACCCCTCATCCATTATGACTAGTCAATGTTATAAGTACACCATCATATGGCATTGTATCATCAACCTATCTCCCATTCACTATTTAAATATATTTATTAGTTGTCCTATATGTATTTTAACTTGTTGTCCTTTTCAAATTGGGTATTCAATAAAAGAACTTTATTCATATTTTTGTAAATAGACCTTGTGCATTTCATTTGATATCAAAGCTACATTTTTTATCCATCTTTTCTTTGATTTTGGTCCTTGACCGCAACTAAGCATTGGCCATTCATCATTCAAAATTTATGGAATAATAACTAGAATTCTTAACCAATAACAGTTTGCTAGTCATTTTTACGAAAAAATAGGTGTGTTAAAACCTATAGAAAATCGTCGAGCCTATTGTTATTTCACTAGGAAAAAATTGACTAACCATATTGAGTTCATGGGTATTGTTGCCATGAGTTAGTGTATCAAAAAAACAATTTCCAACTGTCTTTTGGAAGGAATTAGGGAAGCAACAAAATAATAGTATAAGCAACTTGTCGTACGTCAAGGTATAAGAAATAATAACCCATATCAAATAGCTTATTCTTTGTTGGTGCATTCTAAAGTGAAAAATGATTGGTCGGTGGTCATTAGATTAGTCTTGGTTGTTAAAGTAAATATCATATTATAATCATCAATTAGATATTAGACATGGGCATCAATAAAGTCTCTTCAACTTGAGGTTATTTTATGTTTTTATGCTTTATTTCACTTTAGGATATTGTAATGCATTTCGGCCATTAGTTTCTCTTATGACCTCACACATTAAGGGGTATCTATTACACATTTATTTTGCACCATAGGCCAAGGAAGATGTAGAATACCAAAATATAATATCAAATCACGATGATTTTTCTCACAAAACACTTAACTAGCATAAGGACAATGAGGTAACACTTTTTCCTAAGAAAAAGGGTGGTTGACTGTGTTTTCCTTGGAATAGGCATGGTCAGTTGTTGTTTCCCAATACAAAACGCGCGATCGTCCCTCAAATCTTCGGAAATAAAAACAATCACGAAGATAGATAAGAACAACTAGTTTATGAACACCAAAAGGCTCACATGAAATCCATGTATAGCTCGTATCTTCAAATTTTTGCATGCCATGTAGCCTATCATTATCTCCTTAAGAATCTATAAGTATGAGAGCCAAATCAAAGGGAAGGAAGTCCATATGTAAGTGTCCTTATGATAGAGATTCGTAGAAAGAATCATTTGTCTTGAGTGTGATATCATTATTGAATGTTGGGCATCATTATTAGTTTGATCTAAACCTAGGTGAGGACTATTAACCATTCACTTGGTTATCTTACTGAAATAGAGTTCCAAATTGTGCTTGTTCGATGGAGGTGGACTTGGGACTAAGGAGGACTTTGGATCTTGAAGTTAGGAGTACATTAGTGAATCTCAAGGTAATCATCATTGTTCTTACTTTCTTTCAATAAATATAGATATATCTTTGTTGAATTTTCCAAGTGGATTCAACCCTTGGTATGCACTAATACCATGTTGATCTTTACCACTCTACTCAACACCCGAAAGTTAACTCAAAATAAAATCACTTTATGTACTAAAATCACAACTAAGTAATCAGTTGATGTTTGGACAACATTAAGAAGATATCCTCCTGGATTAATAATTATTAATTATTAAATAATATTATTAATATAATATATTTATAATATAAGGTATAAATATATATAATAAATAAGTAGTTATCTATTATCCAAGGGACACATCCTTTCATGGATGGTCACCATATGTTCTTTATATATAGCATATTCATCATTGTAATAATTGATTGATCACACACATCATCTCATATATAAATTCAACATGGTATCAGAGTAGGACTGGGCTTGATTCCCTCACGGGAGGCCCAGGAAAATGAGAGAAGATAGTTTGCATCTTCCCAAGTTCATACTCATGGAATGTGTATCCACGGTTTCCAGCTATGGGATTCAAAATTAATGTTGATTATCTCTTGTTATGGGCTTCAGAAAGTGGTGGTTTGCATTAGACAATTTGATCATGAGAAGGATGTAGAGAAATTTGAGCAGTTAAAGTTACATTGTGAAGCTGGTAAAAGTGGAAAAGTCTCTCTTTTCATGGACTTAATGAGCGACCCACTCTGTAGAATCTGTCATAGCCCGGCTTATGTAATGTTGGTTGCTAATATTGGACAGCAGAGGGAGGTCGTGGGACTCATCAGAGGTTGAATCAAAATTGTTGTGTGCGGTAGAAAGATTTTGGTTGAAGACGCGTTGAAGGAATCTTCAAATCCCATATATACAAAAGCAACCTATATTCTTGGTCTTCAAGTTTGCCAAGGAACAGGCATTTCGGAATTGGATTGAGGCCAGTCCAAACTTTTGAAGCGTGGTTGAAAGAAAATGGAGCGGAGTATGCATACATGGCCATCGAGAAGGATAATGAGGCGTCCATCAAGATTTTTACAGAGAGATGCAATTTTCTCAAGTTCAGAACATCGGCCATTCTAGTCCATCACGTTCATACCCACTCTAAACGAACAGCATCGAGTATTAAAATCTTGAAGCTCAACGTTAAACATGACGAAGCTCTGTATAGGCATAGACTCGAAACCAAATAATTCTTTCCCATGGACATTGAAGCAGTGGTGAACAATAAATTAAGTTTGGGGGCATGGGTATCCCTTCCCAGAAACGAAGACTGACTGAGCTTGAAGAACGGGCAATCATGTTCCGCCGATTTTCATAGCTCATGGATCGTCGTCAGCATGTGGAACAACGACGATGTATCCAAAATGCAAGTGAAAGATGTAAATGTATGTATGTTGTCACCATGCATGTCTTGGACAAGAGCTTCCCCTGTTTAAAAATCCCCTCAATTCCGGACGTGTTTCATCCGTTTGGATTGCATTTTCTATACGAGTTTCACATAGAGGGGAGCAAGGGCACGAAGCTAGGAAGGGTTGTGTATGTTTTTGGAAGCCTTGTCGTCCTTTCAAAAGCTCAAACTCATAAGAAGCCTTGTCGTCCTTTCAAAAGCTCAAACTCATAAGACAGCTCTTGGGTTGAAGGTGAGTGGATATCCCTTCATATGGGTCATTCATGCATCTAATGTCAATGGGTCATATATTGTAGGATGAGATTACGAGGTATAATCCCAAGAATCCTCATTGGTTTAATTGGATCAGTTTATGCTGAGCTGGACATGGGTGCATGTTGCAGCAAGTTCTCTTACATTTGGCAATATCAACGCAAGTATTTGGTGTGGATTGATCAAGATGACATGAGAAGCAATGACAAACCCTATTAGTCGAGATCACATGAAGCCAGTGTCAATGTGTTGATGTTTCTGAAGAAACATCGTGGAGACATTTTCCCTAGAGGGTCCTGTATGGAATAGTAGGGGGAAATGTGGACTTCATCTTGACGCGTCTCGCATGCTTAGATGAAGGAACCAAGACATTGGTTTCATGAGGAACCTTTGATATGTCTTGGGGACATTGGTTACATGAGGGAACCTCGACATGTCCTAGAGAAGACATTATTTCCATGAGGGAACATCATACAGCCCAGACATGTGTTCCACGAGGGAACCACGGGATTTATAGTATGGACACAGTTCATGAGATCTCGAGACATCGGGTTTCACGTGGAAACCTTGATATGTCTTGGGGCACATTGGTTCCATGAGGGAACTCCGAAGGGCCCTAGAGAAGACATTGGTTCCATGAAGTAACCTCGATATGTATTAGACATGTTTTCCATGAGGGAACCACGAGATGTCTAGTATGGACACATTTCATGAGTGAGCTGAGACATTGGATTCATGAGGGAACCTCAATATGTCAAGTATGGTCCAAGATGACTTAGTTTGATCATCCCTAAGGGACTGGCAACCCCTTGTAGTATGAGCTAGCTAAAATCTTGTGGATATCAACTACATCCGTGACATGGTACAAAAGGGAGCAGTGAAGCTCTAGTACATCTCCATCGATGTGCAGATAGCAGATATTATGATGAAACCCTTGTCCAAAGGGAAAAGTTTGTATACTTCAAGGACAAGTTGGGGCTTGTGGAGATTACTCCCTTGGTTGAGAGGGAGTGTTGATATCTTTACATCATGGATAGTCAGTGTGTTGTTGGACTGACATTCTCCCTGTGGATAATGGTCTAGGTTGGACAGATTGTTGATGTATCATGGACTGACATTTTCTCTATGGCACATATGGTGACCTGATTAGGGAAATGGTCAGGTACTGACATTGTTCCTATGTCACATATAGTGACCTGATTATGAAGAATGGTCCTTGTAGTCACAAGACACGTCGTTGAGTACGTGACAACTACGGGACACTCAATTGAGTGCACAAGTTTGAGTACATTTAAATGCTTGTTATGAATACATCCCTAGTTAAAAGGGAGTCTTGATGTTTCAACATCGGTTAGAAATTCACCCACAGGGGTGTACCTGTGGTGAATGTCCCTAGTAAGCATCGAGCAGACATTCTCTTAGATTGTGTTGCAGACCAAGGGAGATAAGATACATTTATCACAAGGGTATACTTGTGGTAAATGGGCCCAGGCGTAGTCCTTCCTTGATCACGAAAAGAAGTGATATGGACTCAAAGTACTTGAGGTGTTTTACACGTATGAGATAGCATCAAACTAACATTCACTCACAAGGGTGTACCTGTGGTGAATGGCCCTAGTGTGGTATTTTTCCTTAATCATGTTGATTTGATTAGGAATGATAAATATTCAAGATGCTAGATGATATCACATGGGGACCTAGACTGAGACTGATCTTAGAGAGAGTCAGTTGGCTCAGAGGGAGTTTCCCCTCGGTTCATGTGGGAGAGAGGCATCTCCCAAGGCTGACAGATAGGTGTCATGATTCTAGGGAAAAGTTTGTATACTTCAAAGACAAGCTTGGCATGATGCAGAATGTCTCCCTCATTGAGAGGGAGTGTTGATGTTTGGACAACATCGGGAAGATATTCTCTGAGATTAATAATTATTAATTATTAAATAATATTATTAATATAATATATTTATAATATAAGGTATAAATATATATAATAAATAAGTAGTTATTTATTATCCAAGGGATGCATCCTTTCATGGATGCTCACCATATGTTCTTTATATATAGCACGTTCATCATTGTAATAATTGATTTATCACACACATCATCTCATATATAAATTCAACATAATCAACTAAACATGTAGGGGAAACATAAACAAGAAAACCAAATCAAGCACAGAAGAGCACCAAGATTTTTGGGTATAAACCCCTGGAAAATCCCCGGAGGGAAAACCAATCTAATGATGTTTTTATTAAGGTCAAATCAAGGCTCTCGTAACAGGAACAATGGTCCACTGAGAGAATTATACTGCAAACAAACCTGGAAACTCTTGTGTTTTTGTATGCCCTGATTTGACACGTTTCTCGAGGCATGTGCGATTTTCCCTCTTGTGATCCGTGTATATACGCGATACGACCCATTGTGAATCACGTATCTGTACAAAAATTTTGTACGACAAGCTCTGTACAATCCAACTTTTTCCTATGGATTATGTTATTTAAAACCAACTTGCAGTCGCTTTTACTCTCTCTCCTCCTTGACCTGTATGAGCTCTAGATGGAAGTCCTTCTCCACCTATCAAGATATTGAATCGCAGTCCTTTGTGATTCAACCCTCTAATAAATACCTAGATGAAATCTCTTCACCCAACCTATGAGATCTCCTCACTCTAGTGTAAGCAAAAGTCCTTCTTTGCCCCTACACTGCTCGCACTAGAAAAATTCCTTTGTTATCCTCAACCTTGGTCTCTCACCAAAGTCTCTCACTTTGATCTCTCATCAAAAGTGACTTCCTCTCAAAGTCTCTCCTATGTTGGCTCCCTCAATACAAGTGTATTCCACCTTCTCCTATCCTTTCTTTTATAATCATGACTTGCAATCTATTTCTAATCTTCAAAGTGATCTACAGTTTAGATTACTTCTCACACTCACTTAAGATTTAGATTACAAGTTCCATGCTATGCATGTTCCTTAAATAATTCAATTCACTAATAAATACAATTTTTCTTTAATTAATTCCTTTTAACTAAAGTAAACTCAAGACTAGACGATTCTCAACGACTTTCGCATGATAGACACATGTCAATGTGGAAGTACCTGTATGATGCTACCACAAACATCAACACTCCCTCTTAGCAAGGAAGGTATTTCTCCCACCTTGAGTTGGCTCAATCTTCTCTACCATATATGCTACCATGCCTAGTCTCCAATATACTTGATTGGTTTCTCCCTCTGACACAGAAGTTATCCCTACCATGATGGTTTGACTTGTCTCTGAAGGCTCACTACCTCTAAATATGCTCCTATAAGTCTCATGCTCCTAAGAATCTTATATGGCCATCTCGTACCATGACTCCTTCTTAACAGACTTGGAAGGATACTCCTTCCTACCTGAACCTGAAGGTTGACTCCCACTGATCTTGGATCACTTTAAAGGCTCTCGTCCTGGGATAATGATTCACTTAAGGAATATAAAACAACAAATATCCAAGCCCTACAAACTCCAAGATCAATCCTTCGATAGTGTTGGTTAGTTGGTATCTCCCTTACTGGTCCTTTGCTCATTTCCTTGAACATTGCCCTACACACTTGAATTAAATTCCTTCTGCATCCACTCAATAAGATCTTACTCACTCATTCTATGTGTCTTATGTCCACTGAGAAATGATAAATTTAGAGTTTTTATTAAGTTCTTTTCAATTTACTAGACAATAATAGCATAAGCAGGATCATTGAAAGATACACAATCACAAGGTACACAACATTTATCCTGGGACACCCTCATGGGGGAGAAAACCCAGCAAAAACTTCCTTAATATAGATTGCCAATACAATGCCAAGAGAAAACACCAAACACAAGAGAATATCCAACATTGAGAAATGCGCCTCTCTCTTCTTCTTCCGGCAACTGCAGTTGCCTTCAAACTTGCGCACTAGACGAGTGACTTGAGTGAGTGAGTGAGTGAGGCGCTATCCTCTCTTGTTTATACTCGCTGGGGAGCGCTAGGGAGGTGTCTCTTCATCAAGCAGGGCCGACTTCTTCACTTAGTGGCTAAAACCACTTCAATTATCCCTAGGGGACGAATTTTCAATTAGCATCATATAATTAGGGTTTGACCAATCCACAAAAGAGGATTTGGTCATACATGAGTCCCGACATGATCAATCCACAAAAGGGGATTGATATATTTAATAATAACTCAATAATAAGTAGAATATACTTCACAGTTACAATATTTCAACACGACCCCTTAACAAGAAGGGTATTCTACAACATCATCAGGAGAGAGAGAGGCCAACGACATCTAGAACACTGACTAGCATATCTATAAATCATCGGAAGTTTTTCTCATCATCAATAACATCATCATTCACAGCATGGAGTTGGAGTATCATCATCATCATCATTCACAACAAGGAGCTGGAATAGCATCATCATCATCATTCACAGCATGGATGTTATTGGATAAATCCGTAGGTGTGGACACTAATCGATCTCCCTAGATCCACCTGGATCTAGAACAAAGAAAAACAGAACATGACGCTTTCCTTAAGTTTCAAATATTGAATTTACTAACTAAAGAGGGATGGGTGACATACCGTTTAAATGTCGCTTCCTCTCGCCATCGCCATTCTAGCTCTGTTCCAACGCTCATACAATGACGATCCTGCAAAAGAATGCAACCAGCCAAAGTGATAGCAATAGCATAAACTCAATATAAACCTATGTATGTGATCAAGGAATCATACAATAAAATACAACAAGCTTTATAGGAAAGAATCATATTACTGTATCATATTAAATGTGAAAG
>SNQJ01S0076896.1:33689-67892 GCA_010110895.2 Picea sitchensis | reverse complement strand
GCTGGGAGTTCCAGTTAACTGACAAAAAGCTCTTCGTCCCGACGGAAACTTTCCTGATTTTTTGCTTTGTTAGGTAACCGCGGGTTGTAGTGGGCTAGCCCGCGGTCACCCGCATGCAGTAGAAGGTCAGAAAGCGGTCCAACGCGCCCAGTGAGAGGTTAGGGCGCGGGTTGTTTGATTTAAGTGGTTTTTTGAGGCTTTGTTCAGCATGGCTTTGGCTACGAAGAGGCATGAGTTGGCTTGATGCCAGGTAAACCTGTGTGGTGCATTTTAGGGTTATAACAAGTATATTGGATTTCCCTAGTACCTACAGTTTCTTTGATATTGAGGTTCCTAAGTTCTTCTACTTCATTAGTTTCTTCTAGGTATTTATCAACTTTGTAGCAAGCTACCAGTATTTTGACAGGGTTGTGGTCTCGATTGGACTGAATAAAATGGGCATGATCAGAACATACCACTGGGCTTGATCTGGACTTACAAACATTAGTAAAACGTATCTCCCAAATTATTTGAAGGAGTAAGTGAAGCTCAGGGTTCCTATCTGTAAAAGAGAAGTCTTTGCAAAATTGGTGTTCTAGTGTTCGACAATGGCTCATTTGTCTTCTGGTCTCTTCATTTATGTACTAGGTTTTCGAGATCACACATAATGAGTGTAAAAATAAGTGAACACATAGCCTAGAGGGTACTTGCACAACTTGCCATTCCTTGATGCAATACTCAACATGCCTAGAGGGTACTTGCACAACTTGCCATTCCTTGATGCAATACTCAACATGCATTCTAGGATCATATTTCCCATCGAACACATGTGCACCATGAAAATCCGTGTTAATCTATGTTGTCACCTGATTTCTTCTGAGGAAACTGTATCGGATAGCTCTCTTTGCGTCCTCCCAATCTAGAAGTGAAGCTCTATGAGTGGCCCACCACTTGGCTGGGGTATCCTTCAAATCTATATCCAAAACTAAGATCCTTTTCTCTAGCACAACTTTTTCATCTATATCGATGAGAAAGCTATTCAAATATGGAGTACCATCGTATGTTGGGTGATTCCTCATCTCAGTCCCAATCCATCTCATTTCCTTTATATTTTCACAACGTCTTGAAAATATTTCGTATGAACTCTTCTACCAACTATCAAAATCTAGTTCTGAGTCCTCCTCAGCTGACTGTATACTCCTCCAAATTACAGATCTATCTGCAATGGGGTTGATGTAATCTGGCCTCATCCCTGTTTTTATGGTGTATAATTGGCCAAGAAGTTATGATTCCATGTTATTATCTACTAGCTCTATATATATAGGTCCCATGTATGGATCTAAGGGATGGACTACTTTTACTCCATCTACCTCAAATGTCATAGTGTCCCTGATTAATTCAATGAAAACATAGTTTTCATAGGCCTTGTCAATCCATAACAAGGAAGGATAGGGGTTTTCATCTCCCATGATTTCACTCACTTCAAAATCGATAGTCGTTTTAACTCCTGCAACATATATTTCCACATATTCCATCCTTCCCAGTAGAAAAGTGCAGTATTGATTTTCCATTCTCAGCTGGATGGGGGAATAGACTAACCGAGGTTTCCCTAGAGCTTCCCTGGTCCTTTTGGGTAAGATATTGACATCTAGTCCTAAATATAGCATAACATATTTAATTTCAAAGTCATCTAACTATGCTTCCAACCTAAATTCTTTCCCTGTTCATACCTTCCTTCTTTGTATCCTCTAGGTATTCTTCTCTAGGAGGTTGGTGACTATAGTGGTTTTTGGGGTTCCCTCATCCTACAATATTAGGTACAAGGTATTTTGCAACTTATCAGAGATTCGGTCATCTCCTAAGATCCCAAAGAATAATTGAAACAAGAGCTTAATTATATCCTGACATTGCTCACGGGGTATTCTCGAGTTTACATGATTTTCGGGTGTGGGAGGTGAGGTAGGAGCTTGAGTGGTCTTGGGTTGAATGGTGAATTTAGGAGGGTTTTCTCTTATTTCTGGAGCAAATTTACCTCTAAATATTTCTACGACTTCTTTTAAAAATAGTTTTTGTTTCAAAGGATCATACTTGTCATCCTTGGGGGTTTCTTTCTGAATCTTGGGCTGCATATGCCCTAGTTTTTTCTCCTCCACGAGTTATGATGTCAACTTTAGGTAGCCTTTCTTAGACTTCTCTCCTAGGTTCCGAGCCTATGAAGTTATCTCCTCTTTACCGAACCTGGTCCTACCACTTTGCGATCTGATCTAGGAACTCTTCAGTTGCGTGGCCATTAGTTCTACAATGTGAACACCATGACCCTCTCAGATGAGGACAGTCTCTCGCCATATTTACTTGTTCATCACAATTGTAACATCGGCATGGTCCACTTCCTCTGGTCCTCTCTCCTCTAAATCTGCTTGCACCGCCACTTCCCCAACCTCTTCCTAGCCATTGGGGTGTTTTTTTTATCCTTAATCTAGTTTGGTCCAGTCTATTGGCAAGTGAGTCTAATACCTGACATTGGTTTGTATCATGTATCGTGGACCCACATAACTCACAATGTATTATATTGGGTGCTTGGGAAAGCGTGGTATTGAATCGGTGCATGAAATGGCGGATTTTCTGCTACCTGCACAACTCCTCCCGTTGGTCCTGTAGGGGGGTAGCCCATTCCTCTTACCCACAAACACTTAGTTTCCATATGCCCCTCTATGTAGCATCTAGTACACCAAACTTGAGGTTGTGTTGGCTTGATTAGATTTAATTACTGGACCTTCTCCATGAATGTAGATATCTGTCCTTGGAGGTTGGAAATGTGTGAATCTAATGGAGGTCTAGTTATCCTCAGGCTCCCTAGGTATCCCACCATGGATTCGATCTTCATTGATTGTTCCATATCCTCTGTCAGTGTGTCTATTCTCTATTTCATCAAGGGGATTCATGTCAAGGGTAGAAACCCTTGGACGTACCATTCCCTTTGATGGTATTCATGAATTGGGTGCACCAATCTCCCAATAGTGTCCTTAAACTTATGAATTTATTCCAATGCGAACTCCCCCTCTCTCTTATAAATCTCATGCAACTTAGAGAGAGATTTCTATTCTGACCGAGGTAACTTGAATTTAGCAATGAATTTTTGATGCACCTGGTTAAGGATAAAGGCCTATCCTTGCACCCCAGGCTCAATATCCTTCATGTACCATTTGAGGGAGCGACCCCTCAAGGTAGTCTGAAATTCCACTAACTTGCTCGCATCCAGGGTCCCTCTAGACCTCCATATGGACTCACATATAAACCAATGTTGTTCTATGTCCTCAACCCCTTTACCCCAAAACTATGGGTATCGAATGATCGAACCTCTTGTGTTTCCAGCAATTGTCGGTGTTCATGCTTTTATCAAAATAAATCCCAACGGCCCTGGTTGCTATCTACCAGGGCACCCTACTATCCTCCCATTATTTACAATTGTAGGTCTTGTTGAATTGACCGATTTTGAAAAAATAGGATTTGCATGAGCATGAGGTACTGATCTTACCAAGGGTATTAAAATATCCTAGGGGATGGGCGACTCAGGGTTGTTTCCACTGACTTATGGGTGGGTTTCTTTGATCTAGGGGGTCTCATTTTCTTGTACTAGAGAAATCTACTCCACTTCGTGGTCAACTCCTCTTGAGATCGAGACTGAATCTTCTCTTTCTTTCACAAGATCTAGACGTCCTTCATTCTCTCTTGCATCTAGCCCTTCCTAGTCTCATCCTCTCTCCATGGGACTTTTTTCTTTCTAATCTTTTCTTTCCTTCAATATTAGAATGGCCAGTCTTTCTTGCCTTTTCATCTTCCACAACTCTTTTGACTATCTTTCATTCATTCCTCCTAGTCTGACTTCTTTTTTCAATACTTCAGACTACTTCGTTGCTTTCTTTACCTTTCCCCACCACCATTTCTCAACTATGGAGGATCTCCTTAGGGAGCACTCACTTCTTGTGGTTTTCTCTTCCCCCATCTATCAAAGAACCCATTCCCCTTATTAGTTTATGAACCTACCCAAAGATCGCCCCACCCTGAGCGCATGGGTTTAGACTACCATCTCACGTGAGTGAACAACTAGCATCCCTTCTTCCACCAAAAATACCTTGATCGAAAGGGGAATTTCCTTCAACAATTTTCCCCATGCCCCTTTCTTGAATATTTCTTCGGCTCATGAAAAATATTGGTGTTTCTCCACTGCAAACTCGGTCATATAGCCTTTCAAGGACATTTCAACCTAGAAATCCACCGCTTGAGTAATCTGGTGATCCATTCAGTTAAGCTCTGCTAGCCTATATGTATCCCAAGAATCAATTTACTTTACCCATTATTTGAACTCCAGTGCTTCTTGTAGGCCCACTATAACAACTTTTCTAGGAATTATGCCAAGAAGAGCTCATATTGGTTGCTTGATCTTTCCGGTTAGAAGAAAACATCCTTGGCGGTGTCCCAGTTGAGATTTCGTAACTCCTCTTCCTTCAGTATGAACACATCACAATTACATTCACACCACTGTCAAACGTCAGAATTGTGGATTCGAGGAACCATTCTCCTTACAGGTTCCCTTGTAAAGTCAACGTCCCAACAACATAACCAGTTTTTTGTCAAAAATTTACTAGACCAGGGTCCTCTTCAGGTTACCAACAAAAGGGTACTGATATAGTCTAGTGCGCTGAAATTTTCATCTTTCCAAACGGAAATAAGTCTCACCCAAAGCGCAAGTGAGACAAAATAACTTAGGGGAGGGTAAGAATAATGCTATACAGATCTATAAGACATCTATATTGTTACCATTATGAATCAAGATAGATTATTTAGTTCAGATCCTTGAACACATCATACACTCATATGAGAGAACAAATATGTGTAGAACATCAAGAAATGATAAAGAAGTGTAATGCATAAGAGAAAACAACATAACATTCCAAAGATACAAGAAGTATTATAAACTAGGAACTTTTAAAATTTGATCTCTATTATCTTTCGATCATATCATAAGTCTTGATCAACATGCTTTCACAACTTTACATTAATCATCTAACATACTTATCATAGAAGATATCAGTAAGCGAATCTCAACATAATACTAAAGCTGATTGTAATCAATCTAGTCCCTTCCCTTTACTAATTACATTCTAGCTCTAGAGTACAGATCTAGTTCTTGCTTCTTGTTTTTCTCCTCTATCCTTCACACATGCACCCATATTAAAATACAATTGTTTTCTTATCCTTGAGAACCCGTAGGCTCTCTTCTCTTGTTGATTATGTTCCAACTGTATTGTCCCAAAACTGATTTTGTGCTAGCCCCAAACTGTTTTCTATTTGAACATCTTTTTGTTTCACTTTTCAAACCTATTTTCCTTCACCTGATTGGTTGTCCAACTCCTTGATAACTTCTACAACTTCTCTTATAAAAAATGAAGGGCCCCACACAATCCAATGACCCATATTCACTCACAATCCTCAACCTACACAATGATTAATGGTCACGATTGACTCTAACTAATTATTAAAGGACAAGGTACATGGCCAAATCAATGGCTCAGATTTGTTCAAATTAGTGCTTCAGCAGATCGATGACTCACACCTATTTGGGATCATGCATTCAGTTTCCTCCTGTTGGAAACTCCACCTAGGCCAAACTCATCGATCTGTCTGAAACCCAAACTCCAACTGTCCTTTACCCAGTCCCTCTTCATGAAGAGTCGAGATTAACTCTTTCTTTCCGATGGATGGTCAAGATATTTTCCTCGACACTTAGCCAAATATTGTCTTCATATCTACCTGCACACATGCTAAATTACATGGAATTTTCTCTTTTCACCGAGTCAATGAACAAACTTAAGAAAGTGTCGGTGGCTGATTGGTCAAGCTGGTCAAATCATTGATGGAAGATTGGTTGAAACCCATTGATGAACGTTAGTTCAAATCACTGAAACAAATCATGAGCCACGGTAACACCCATATGCTATGGTACTACCATGTCATTCTACTTCCATGTGTCAGCCACATAAACAAGTTTCCATTGCCATGCCATGTTAGCATGCTCCCACGTGTCCTATATGACTAGGCCACATCATCCTCTTATCTCTTTCCTATTTCATCAATGATTAGGGATTTATATTACATGTTGCATGTTGGAAGACTCAAAAGATTGTCTACCTATGCGATTAACAATCGACCTAAATTCATTGATGCAATCCAAAAATAAAGTGTCGATGGCTAATGGTTGTTTAGGCCATGGAACCAATGACTTGCCATGATACTTCTACAAATTTCTGATGTCAATTGGGTCAGCTCATTCCAAGTGTTGATGGAACTAAAACGATATCGTCGATGGTTGATCGATCTATGTACTAGTGAAAATCCCTAGGTAAATGAATGACCCTTTTTCATTTATATTTTCACTGGATGACTAGGATTTTCTCCCAACAGTTAGTTGATTTTATGAATTTCTCCATAGGCTTATCTTCATGATCCTATTCCCACAAAACCTTCTCTACAAACTGATGAGATCGCTTCCAAATTTCCAAAGGAAAACTAGGATCTACCTCAACACTTAGGAAATCTCTAGAATTCCTCCATGAGCTTATCAAGGCTTGAATAACCTAGTTATCCAAGGTTCCAATTAGATAGGTTCCTTGAAGTCCAAGTTCCCACTTCAGGGTTCCACCCTAAGGTTCTACACTTCTTCTATGCCAGTCTACAAGTTTCTTTCCTGTTAAAAATCAAATACAGGTGTGACTTCAGTCCCCATAGGATTGACCAACCCACACACTTAAAACTATGTGCTAATCTATTTCTGTCAAAATTTCAAGGAGAAATCAACAGTAGTTCTTTAGGTGAATAAACTCATCACTCAAATTCTTACCATTCTTAGAGATTCTAATCAAGAAATCTATGTCCTTTGAATATAAATTCAAAGGATGCAACCCATCTTGTATATACGATATGATGGAAAATAAAAAAATTACACATAGATTTCAATAAAAGAACATAAAAGATACGATGGAAAATACACACATTACACATAGAGTTTTCCCATGGAAACCCAAACCGAGAAAACCAACATATTCTATATTCATTTACATTATATATTTTTTACAATAAAATATACATATAGGATCATGTAGCATCCAAAATCCTAATCCAACAATCTGTATTGGTAAACAACCCTAATTCCTTAACTAGAAATAGAAAACCACCGGTGAAAACCATGTGCCAAAAAGACCCCCAAAAACGAATGCAAAAACCGTAAAAAAAAAATTGAGGGTGTTTCCCCCGAACCACCCCCGCTTGTGACCCCCAGGGAAAAGGGGTGCTTCACCCCCCTCTTATACATGCAAATAATATAAGACATGCCCAACCCATCCTACAAATTTCCCAATAAATAGGAAATTTCACAATCTTGCATTCCATGTAAGTTATCATAAATGGGATTTCAACCATATATATTTACAACATTTCTAATCAAGAAACATAAGCCAGAGAGAAGAATATTAAACATTCAAGGACTATGATACCTAAACTCCTTCTATTCACTTTCACTTCATAAGGTCATTAACCAATATGTTCATTTACCCAATAAAATAGGGAATTCTCATGAGTATATATACATATATTCTTTCATTTATTAACTTATGAAGATAGTTTGCCTTCATAGGAAAACCCAAAATCACAATTGTTAGCAATAGAAGTCACACTTAGACTACCATAAATGCCAACCCAGTACCCATTAAAATATTAAAGATACATGTTTATGATAAGGTGGCAAATGGATGAAAAAGTCAAAAAGGAATGCCAATCACAACTTACTCCACACAATATGCACCAGCAAATAAGGCTTTGAATAACTTCTAGATCAGGATTTAAGTAATAAGGTGAGTAGGTGGAAGACTTGATAAGAAAAATGTAATATGCCTATCATCTACATCAGGTAGTATTGACACACATATGAAGAAAAACCATATGAAATAAGAACTTCTCATAATCAAAGAGAAAAATCTGATATAATTATAAACCATATTACAACATAGCCTCTATTGCAAAAAATATACAATTCAACCAAATGAATAATTTAATAGACTGTAATTAGAATTAGATAGCAACAAGATGATAAGAAACAATACTGATTTCCATTATCCAAAGTGTCTTAGGTATGGTACATAAAATAGGAGGTACTCTCTGCTACATAAAAATATAAAAAATATGAGTCCTCTCTCACACCATTCGAACCTCTCTTCAGTATTACAATGCTTATGTTATAGCCTAAATTGTCATTGAAAACTTTACAATTCGAATAAAACTCCTTCATAGGACTCCTGTGCCTAAAGGTAGCGTGGCTACAAGTGTACAATAGAAAGAAAACAAAATGTTATATTTCAAGATGATGTTGGCAACATTTGCAACATCTCTTTTATGGTTGATGAGGTGTCCATTTAAATGCATTTATCTTTGGCAGGTGGCATCCCAGCTCGTAACTGATCTTTAGAAGATATGTACACATCCATATTGACATCTGGAATTTGTTACTCCATCCAAACCTCCAAAACATGAGTTCAAAACGCCTGTTTGAAACAGCCAGTTCGCAGCGCCAGACACTGCAAACTTTCCTGTAGTGGCTTGCTTGATTTTGCAAAGGCTTAAAACACCCCAAAACTGTCTCAAGTGTCCCAAAATGTTGTAACAACTTCATATATTGGTACATGACTAGAATAAAACATCCAAATAGCTAATCATGGTTTACAAAACATAGCCATCCTCAAAAAGTTGTAAAAATGCATAAAACAAGAAATTTGACCAAAACTGATACTGGTTATGGAGGTTCAACATCTTCTTTTTTTAACTATGGAGTTTCTCCTGGTAGCAACCTTAGCCAATACAACTTTTCTTTAAAAGGTTGTAGTTCTACCTCTAACTTTCTTATTTGAGCTTGATGAGATATGTTTTGCCTATAGAGATTTCTGATCTTCCTGTGGAGGGGCAAGAACCTCTTGGCTATAAATATGGCCCTATCAATGGTATCATGGTACATTCCCATCACCCCCTTGAGATTATTCCTTGAATCTAAGTCTTCTTTATTTAGTTTATCATCCTCAACCCTTGCTTCTCTAAGTTGTCTCTTGATGCTCTTGAAAGTGGGATTACTTTCATGCCGAGGAGTAGTGATATCAATAATTTCAATGGGTTGCTCAAGAGATTTGGATTTATCTTTCCTCTGGGATAAATTCTCTATTGCTTCATCCTTCACAAGAACATTTTTCTTGGTTTCTGCTCTAGTAAAAGGCCTCCTAGGCTTAACCTTATCTACAACAATGGGTGAAGGAAGCACAAGCTTTCTTCCTCTCAGGCCTCTGGATTTTTTTGAAGGTACCTCCATAGGAGTGGGATATGCCATGGGTGAAGCTTCCCTATGTGAAGGTTGTGAAGGACCTTCTTCTTTTGTTTCATTTGTTTCTCTATCATCTATATCAGTCATAGCACCCATTTTATTCTTGCTAACCTCTGAACGCACATTTCTCTCAACATGAATAGGGCTTTGTATCTTGGACTGTGGAGTGGGGGCAACATTTAGCTGAAACTGTGATGAAGTGAGGAATGTTTCCCAATCAATATTTGTCTTTCTCAACTCTCCCATCACCAACATTTTAATAAGGCCAGAGTGAAAGACACTAGTGTCTACTTGCTTAGATTTGGCTTGAACTTTGTCAACCATCTTACCAAAGCTTCCAAAGAGGTAAAAAGGGAGGTCCATTGCTTCTTTCCCTATGAAGTGTAGTAATATCCTGATGTGGTATTGGTATACCATGTTAAATATTCCCTCACAGGTGAAATACCTTTGGAAAACATTCAACATCTTATCAAAACCTTGAATCATGTGGCATCTAGGTACCCCTTTGGAAAAATTGTATCCCTGCCACTCTAGTTTAAGAAATTCCTTGGAGAAGGAAGCATTTAATGACATTTCCTTGAACCACTCTTCTCTAGTGTTGGATATCTATGTTGCAACAGAGATGGACATTTCTGAAACTTCAAATTCTAACATCCCCACCTTGGTTTTGGTCCCATTGAAGTTAAGTGAAAATTATATGGCTACCTCTGGATGCCCCCTATGCATATTTTGATAGAATTTGATGCAACCTACCCTCTGGAAGGATTCCCTGATCAAAGGCTCAAAGTCAAGGAGTTGCATGTCACAGGGCTCTGTCCTGATAATTTCCCCTCCCTTGTTAGTTTTCTTATGTTGTTGACTATCCATAACTAGTGCTGGTAGAATGTTTCTCTATGAGTTTTAATGATAGATAGATGTGAAAGTATGGAAAATAGGAAATTAGGATTTGATGATAAAACCGTTTTCAATAGGTTGGCCTTGTATCGGGCTCTATACACTTGGTTTTATACACATGAAGTACAATAAAATACACTCCTTCAATCAAGAATAGTAAGGAATAGCAACTAAGAACTATAATACAAGGAAGGTGAAAGTGAACTTCTCTGTTAAAAAAAGGTTTTTTCATCAATACAAATATCAATCAAAAACATGATAATGAGTGCACTCTTTAAACCTAGTTCAACAACTGATCAATCACATATTTCAAGTTTGAGAGGGATGTGGATTCACTCTTTGAAAGTTGAATTTTTAAGATATGTAGAAGATGGGTTTTCAATAGGGTTGGAACAAAGGGTTTGCAACGCCCTATTCACAGCGCCAGAATAACAGTTCACAGTGCCATAATAACAATTTGCAGCGCTGGGAAGAAATTTTGTGGAACATGTGAATTATGAATAGTGGGAATGATAGATGAGGTTGAAAGATGGCTTGGACTTGTGAGCAAGGTTCATAACATCATGGAGGTGAATGTGAAAGAAAGAAACAAATAAATGGGTAGTTCACAGAGTCGATAGGTTAAACCAACAAAAACTCTCTCTCAACCCTTAAACAACATGGGAACTCTCATGGAGTACCTGGTGGACCTGAGCTTGATGTTGATGTTTGTGAATTTGAGAAAAGGTGTCTGCAAGCTGTCCAACATCCAACCCTCATCTTCATCCAGTCCATAGAGGCAGTTCGTAATGCTTGTCTACCAGTTCGCAACACCTGATTCAAACATGCATTGCACACTTCGAGGAAACTATTATGAAATTTGTGACATAATCCTTGAAAAGTAGTTAAGTGTAGGGTCTAAAAACAAGGAAATCCTCTTTGACATGATCCTTTAATTTGCAATGATGACAAATGAAAGCATGACGTACTTAGAGTACGTTGTGAACTCTCCTAGTGAGTTGGTAGCACATACACCCGACTCCGACTTGACACTTAAATAGATAAAAGGTGACAAAGGGAATCTTGTGCATAACATGGAGGTGTGACAAGTCAAGGTGATGATGTAAAAATCAGAGATGTGACTCATGGGGGTTTATTTACCTTGTCATGATGTAAATTACATAACTTAAAGACTCTAGACCAAGGCCAAACTAACTTTAGCTAATTCAAAGAAAATTTTAAGTTATGACCTTAACAAGAAAACATGAAAACCTATGACTTATGTAACCCTATGACTCAAAAAACAAAACTAAAATGATTTTTTTAACCCTTACAATTCTATGTGTCAACATCAATTATACTACTGTGCACATTGGAAAGAATAAGCATAAAACCATACACTTTCCTTACAAACTCTTGCTCATAGCCAAACAATTCCATTAATTACACAAGTATGAAGAGTTATTATCCTTCAAAACAAAATATCATGTTCATACACNGAAAGAATAAGCATAAAACCATACACTTTCCTTACAAACTCTTGCTCATAGCCAAACAATTCCATTAATTACACAAGTATGAAGAGTTATTATCCTTCAAAACAAAATATCATGTTCATACACTCAGTTGTGCAAAGCATACTTTATTTATGCAGATTCATAATTTCACAAGCATAAAGACTTGTAAATAAAACATGTATTAAGCCCCTCAAACAAGAATACACACTCATGAATGAAAATACATGCACAAGTACTTCATTATATTCCAATACACAGAGCANAAGCCAACTGAATGTGGGTTTGCTCTTTTCCACCCAAACATAGGCTCTGCTACTCTTTCACTTTTGACAGTAGGCCACCCATGTGTTAGGCCATGATACCACCAGGGGATTCCTCATGGTCTATGTTTATTCCTCTTATCTCTCTTACTCATGGACTTCTCCACATTTCAACCTAGATAGTACTTGTCTACTCGCAAAATATGGAAACCCCAAATTTGTTTATCCTCCCTTTGCATGAGCTCTCTACCTCGCATAGGCATGAATATTCTACCTAACATAGGCACATAGAACATTCTTCTTCAAATCTTCTTCATATTCTCTCTTCATGCAAAACTCTCTTTCACCCTTCGTCTTCCTTCTCTCTTCCCAATTATAACTTGCTTCCTTTAGCACTCACCTATGCATTCTCCCCCCTTCTCCCATAATCTTCTCAATTTTTTATTTTTTCTATTGGGGAGGTCCATGATTTCTCATGAATGTATGAGCATTCACTCCCATGCATTTACGTTGGGAGTAATTTCCCAACTTCCCAACCATGCACCATTAATGATTACTTCAGATTTAATCCAAAGGAAAACTATGGTTATTTTCCCCCAACTAATTCAACAAGGCAGTTTGGGATCCTTTTAATGTATGAATCCCCTTTAGGCCTCCTTATTAATCCCTCATGCTCCACCCACATTCAATTGTGTGAAATACTGCAATTAAACAATAATAAGAGTAAGCTAACTAGGGAGCAATCTTCCCTTTTTTCAGGCAAAAAAATAGGGCCTGAATCCAGCCAGATTTTCAGGGGTAGGTTGAGTTTGGCATGGATAAAAGTTACATGCCTTTCAAAACCTTACCCCAAGGGTTTTTCCCCATTTTAAACCAACCCAGATGCTCAGAAAATTGATCAGACTTCTAGATTGGTTGAAACTTTAAAACTATATCGCCGAAAAATGTGCCAGAAAAGTAACTCGGGAGGGAATATTGCTCTCGAGTTAGCCCACTCCAACAATAATAAATTTTACATTGTTTATATGCCATGGCATGACAATCACTAGTCATGATTAATAGCATATAATCAGGGGATTAAAATTGGGGTGTTACATTCCCCTCCCCCTTCAGAAGGAAAATGATCTTTGGTGTTCTTCTTCTTAACAACACTTGCCAGGTCTTAATCCTTCATCTACTTCAGCCTTTCATTCCTCATCATAATTTCAAACAAAATACATATTAAGACCAATTTCATGCATAAACATTCATTGTTGTCCGTAATTTAGGAGGAAATATACAATTCAAGACAATACTTATGTATGCATTCATGGATTCACGTATGTATGGCTTCCATGTTGTACTCGACTCACTATCCTCCTTGGACATACCCACTGAGCTCATGATCCCATTTAATAGATATGAAGAGTTATCTAAGTCTCCTCTTCCTTGCAGTCACTCACCTTCCAAGCTCAGGCATCCCCCTTCTCTGTTGCAAAGTACCTTGGCTGATCCATCTTTCCTACCAAGTCTTTCCTGCACAAGAAATCTCAGAGACTCCACCAAGTATTATAATTGAAGCGTCCCTTAGGCCATCTCTAACACAAAATAACCATATCAATGGTGATCATGGCATATCACATGGGCCTCATGTCACACAAATGGCCCTTTTCCATACCTTCCATATCAACAATCCTCATCTTTGTTTTCATGACAGATCTTTTATCTCACCTATATCACATGCATATAATAATTGTGAGATACTATCACTGATTTCAATCAAAATTCTTTCAAAATTTCTCCCCATAGATTTGAAGTTCCATTTATCAATTTTTAGATCTGTTCCATAGCGGAACTCAAGTCCCACAAGTGTGAGACTTCCTTCCCATATCAATTTGGCCCTTTCTATATCAGAAAGTATTGGAATTCCTTATGGACTTACATTAATGCCATATTCAATACCATTCTTCCTACAATTTCAATATTTACACAACCAAACAAATTGTTAGTTTTTCATGCACATTGTACTTTCATTGCATATTATGCTATCCATAATGAAATAAATTATCACAATAAATAAACCAATGTGCCAATACCCATGGACACATTCACATAATGCATCTTTTCATTCTCTTTTTTGTTGGTAATTAAGGTGCAAGTAATCATGGTCACCCAATTCCTCTCTTGACAATTTTCAAAACTCTCTTGGAATACCGGAAAGTCTTCCTTCCATAATGGCCAATACAATACCTTCCCTTTTGCATACAACATGCATCTCCTCAATGAATTTAACTATTGCACTACTTATGAGAACTTCTATTCATAATCATTCATGATTAACCAATGCATTCATGGAACCTGTTTTCATGAATTTCATTTAAGGATCTTAACCATTCTTGATTGTTAGAGGTTCCTCCACCTGTCACTCATATTCTCTTTCTTGAATGATTCTCTACTTGGTTATTACAAACAACAAGGAATCAACATTAATATTATATTATCAAAATATAAAAAAGTTCATAAGGGATCCTTACCCAATCCCTTTTAAACCACATGCCATATTGGCATAAAAAATTTATACATGTCCTCGCTGCCAACAAACTATATAATAATACCTCATCAATGGTGCTTCATGGGAACTCCTGAGGTTCCTTCACAAATTATTTAATCAATAGCTCTCTTGTGCTTTTTGTCTACTCTAGGTTGTCCATAATTAGCAATTGTCTCCTCAACAAATGTAATATTTTCTACACGCAACAATCATAATCATAACTCTATCGGTTGTCATATTAATTGAAATGTAAATTTCATGTCATGTTTACATCATAAAACATTTTCAATTATGCCCTAGAAAATTTACATGCACTCCACCACATTATCCTCAATGTGTTCATAGGTGCAAGCATAAACATATTTAAGTTGTTTTGGTTTCATACATTCATAACCAATTCTCATGCCTAAAACATTTCCATATAAAAATTTTCTCATTCTAGGGAAATGCAATAATCAACAAGAGAGGAATCAAGGGATTCTCCCTTTTTCCAACTCCTCTACACAGTCTTAATTCAAGTTACACAAGAATAAAAATGTTACCCCTTTCCTGGGCCTTCCTGCTCCATTTCCTTGAACAGTCTCAGTCTTTACTTTTCCTCATTCAAAGACTCCTCCTTCCCTGAATGCATCAACACACAAACATATCAAGGTTATATTACAATTCAATTATGAACCAGTGCATTCTGCACATTAACCAAATAATATCAGGATTATTAATATTTTAGCATATGCATGTCTTCCACACATGCATCTTATCAAAATGTAATCATGGATTCTTATACATTTAGGATTCTTCATCCCACTACCTAATTCCCAACATTCATTAATTCTGTGACTTTGTTCTCTTGACAGGGTCTTTACACAATCCCACCACACGAGATCATCTCAGCATGCAACTTCCCTTTTGCAATATTCAACCACACTTGAAATGTTCTCATTTTCAAGAGTTAAGAACAACTCTTATTATTTCATTAATTCATCCAATGTTTCAGATGAAATCATAAACATGCATTTCCAACATGCATCTAAACCATATATCCACACATTCAACATGCACATTCATTCTATATTCTTGCATTCACATAGTGTTGTCATGCACTCAACCATATGCATCATCATAGTGTGTTTGTCTATAGTTGGCACACTTCCATAATTTATACATGCACATCTATTCAAACTTGAAATCAATCTAGATTATGATTGTCCACAATTATTCACATGACAATTCTATAGGCATACCCATTTCTGTACTTCCTTCTTTCATAGCAACAAAACATTCCATTCTCACTTGCTCATTCAATATTTCACACTAACTTTTCTAAAGAATGGCAAACCACTCCTTCAAGTGAGAATTCAAAACCAAAAAACAATAAATACCCTCCAAAATAGGGTTAGCTAAGGGACAATAATATTCCCCCAAATGTAGAAATTACTACTTTGCTTCACAGTCAATTACTTCATGCATGCACTCATGCCATATAATCCAATAACGTATTCAAACCATGACTTTAACATATACAACCTTAGGTACCATCATGCAAGGGCACCATTTTCACATTTCCACATTAATGCATATTCTTTTGAATTTAATAACAATGTTCCTAAGGAGGGCTTACAATAATTCCCCTGACAAGCTCATGGGTGTTCTATATGCACTAAAAACACACTAAAAACCCTCAATTAAATTGTCAACCCGGGGTAAGTAAACTTAGAGTTGTAGCAAAATATATGCCAAGGTAGAAGGGTTGGTAGTAGTATAGTCTAACTAAGGAAGTGGCTATCTAAGGGCTAATCTATTCAAGCAAAGCTATCTAGTGATAAAAACCTACTAAGCAACTTTAAACTATGTAACCTAAGTACTTTTGAACCAAGGATCGATGGATAGTTCTATGAAAACAAATGAAAACCCTTCTTGAAGCAAACTACTTCAATCATAACAATAAGAAAAAGCAACTATTTAAGCATAACAATAAGCAAATAGCAAACTACTTTAACTAGCCTACCTAAATTCAATAAACAACTATCTTGTGAAAGAAAGTAAATAAACAAACAACTACACTATCAAAGAAAGAATAGACAAGTAAGTAGTTAACCTATTAACGCAAGTAAACAACTAACTACCCTAGGATAATTTCTATAGAAAGTAAACTAAGTAAGACTACTCAATAAGCAACTAACTAAGATACAAGTGAACTCTATTCTTAATACAACTATTTATAATTTACAAAAGGAAATCTACTTAATTGAAAGAAACAAGAATTAACAACTAATCTTTAATCTATGATAAGAAGCTACTCTTTAATCTACCAAAGCAAAAGGATATCTATCCTACAACAACAATAAAACTATCTTCTGATCTACAAAAGCAAGAAACTATCTTTTAACCTATGAAAACTCAAATATAGTGTTGATGGTTGTGCGAATGTCTCCGGTGTCTTATAATATCGCGATGGCACTTGACAATGAAAGATAATTCAATAGGTATAAACTCAATATTGATTTCAATGGCAAAGTGAAAGGTGTGAATTAAACAGTCCAATGAGAACTTATCCATTACGGAAACAACGTTAATTACCCTGCATATTCATGTGATTATTACTCATGCATTAACCATCAACAGTATAATAACGAGATTATAATTGTACTCTATGCTATGTAAGCAAACTCATAACTAAATTTAATCATTAACTAAAAACTGGAATTCCAACCTAAATCTAGGAAAGGAATTGCATAAAGTAAAACTAAGCTAGACCTATTTCAACAACTCAAATTGCAAAAAGGGAAAATGCTTATAAACAGAAATTAAACATGATTCTTAGCATATAAAAAGTAAACTAATGAGCAAATTAATTAACAACTAGTTAAGCAAAATCTAGATAACAATTAAATAGGCAATCTACAATTGAAAACTAGAACTAATACTATCCATCCATCGAAGCCTCGTTAAAGAAAACATAAACTAGAATTCTGTTCTAAAACTCTGCTTCAAACTCTGTTTTAAACTTGATTTTAAAAGCATAAATAACATATAATCTAATATTTAATCGCACACGGGGATAGGGTATAAGTTTTCAAACTTGTTCCTACTAACTACAAAATCAATGCATATTGAAAAAAGCCTTCATACTAACCTGCAAAAGAGAACTTACACAATTAAACTATAACATCAAATTATATGACAAAGAAACAAAATAACAATTCACGTATAGGAAATGAGATAAAAGACATCTAATCTATGGAATTCATAAATAAACTTATAGAATAGTTACCAGATTGTTTGTGGTCCCCCCAGCAAGTCGTGGTCACTTCTCAAATGCACACGATGAACTCAGCAAAGCAATTTCACCATTAAAACTCAAAAACGTAGTTTTATATAATTCTGGCAACTGAAAATGGAAAAACAAAGGAAAATCGCATTTGTCTCTAACACACTACTTCTTTGACTGCTTAACTATTGTATTAGCACCATGGTGGTATTTATAATCTTTACAGACCAAGAGGTCGACCACTCTTCTAAAAATAGTAAATTACATTAATGGTGCCCTAACTGTCGAAATGGAACGAGCCAATAATTGCCCTGCTTAACAACCCAAACTGAGTTGTCAAGAGTTCAGTGGCTGAAGGGGGCAAGAAAGAGAAAAACCCATGTTCCTGATTCACCCATCATTGACCTCCAATACCATAATCACCAAATTGCCCATCGTTTTTGTGCAAGACAGGGTGTCGGACGGAGTGTCGGACCGGGTACTGGATTGAGTATCGGATGGACTGCTAGACTTAGTGCTGGAAGCAGAAACATGCTGCGATTTTTCCCTGTAACACCAAAAAATGTGACTTAGATCTTTGGAAACATAAAATTAGACTGAATCATGCTCAAGATCATCATAAAACACGAATTATGCATACCTGGGGTGGATCATATATTTTTGGCATAAAATCCCTTCAAAAACTTCTCCAAAACATGAAAATGCATATATGCATTCGGCAAAAGTATTTAATAAATGTCATAAAATTGTTCATATCTCGGGCCCAACATTACACCCACACTTACGATTTTGTAGGTCCCACTGCAAACAACAAGAAATTACCCCTTGTGACTAAGCTTGTTGAGGAGGATCAACTTTAGAAGCTTCTCCTTATTGTTGTGAAGACTTTGCCTTATGCCTCTTGTGTTGCTTCAGTTGTGGTCTGAGGCTGCGGTTGGATTTGGTTATCTCATCAACCAACCGTTGAAGGAATTTTACCTTTGCTTGGAGGATTGGATTATCATGATGAATATGTGTGTCTATTGTCTTCCTTTATTCTAACTGTTGGAGGAGCTAAGGATTCTCTTTTTGTAGCTTCTCAATGGCTGGCGCAGAATCAGTGATCTCGGAGGAAGGCTTAGATCCTTTGAGAGATGTGGACAATCTATCATTCTTAGGATCTAGAGTAGGAATGGGTGAAGTAGGAGTAGTAGGGGATTGGTAAGGAGAGGTAGGTTCTGAATTTTTCTTTCTTTGTGGCTCTAATCCATCTGTAGAAACTTCCCTAAGTCTCTTGTGAGGGCTCTCAAGATCGGAGGACACTTGGATAGGGTCCGAAGAAGGCAGGGTTTTTGCATAAGGTTTTTTTCTTGTGCTCCAGGTACTCTTTTGAAAGGGTCCTTTACCAAATCGATTGGATCCCCTCCTATTTGTGGGAACTATTGGAAGGTCTTGTTGAATCACTTCTTAGAGCTTTTTAGGTGTGGGATAAAGAGAGATTGAAGGCATTGGGGGGTTAGCAATAGGCTTGTTTTGATCTTTACTCTTGGTCTTCTTACCCGATGAGGAAGCAGGGATGTCAACAAGCTTTTTGTATTGTTCCGGTAAATAAATGGTTTGTGCAAGGGGGTTTGGAGTTCTTGGAGAGCGGGGATTGGATGGAGAGATAATCCTTAGGCCAAGTGGCTTTTTGTTGGTCTTAATTTTCAAGTGAGGGTTTGCAAATTGATAGATAAATGCATCCCAAGTTTGCCCCTGTTTCTCTAATTCGGCTAGAACAAGGAGTTTGATTAAGCCATGGTGAAAGAGGTTGTTGTGGGGGTTAGTTACGTTCTTCCTCACTTGAGAGGAAATCTTCTCCAAGCTCTTTAGAAAGTAGAAGGGAAAAATCAAAGGTTTGTTGAACTGAAAATGAGCTAGCAATCTGAAATGACTGGCTTTGAAAGTGGAATATCTACCTTCACATGTGATCAAAATCATGATGATGATGAGAGGGTTGATCAATTCCTCCTTTATCCATTCCTTATAATATCCTTTTTCTCTTGAAATGTTCTGGAATTCAGGCTTAAAAACCCTATTATAACTTGAGTGCAACAACTGGTGGTTTTTGAACCATCTATCTCCCATTCTTGGAAGCTTCGTGGATGAATCAATGGACTCTTATGAGACTCCAAAGGTAAGAGACCCCATGCGCATTGTCTTCCCATCGAAACCGAGGGAAAATTTGATGGAGACGCCATCATCATGGCCCTGCAAGCTAGATAAAAATGGCCCCCAGCCTACACGCAAAAACACCTCTCTCCATTGTGCAAATTTAGGAATGGAAAAAAGATCTACATAGGAAGAGGGTTCATACCTCTTGGGCATTGTGATGAGGTGAAGAGATGGATAAAGGTGAAATTCACCAAGAGAGGGTGCGATCAGGCCAAGGGATGGCATGAATGGAGCATGGGCCGAACACGATTTGAACAGGGGAAGAAATGGCAGAGGCTGAGCTCGATTTCTTAACACAATGCAAGGTAAATGGCAAGGGTGAATTTGGATAATAGGTTACCCAACCCCTATTTGAATGCACCTATGGTGGAGTTGGTTGCGCACATGTGCGCATGAGCTTCCATGTGTGGGAAATTTTGAATTCGAAGGCACAATTTTGGGGGAAAGTTTAATGATTCACAGTTAGATCAATGTCCAAGTCTTTTGACTTGCACATTTCATCATGAACATATCTAAAGTTTGCATCCTCACTCTCAATTGCATGCAACCAATTCAATTAAATGTCATTGAATCCCTGTTACCTGGAATCGTGGACAATTACTGGTGTGTGAATTCATATGGCACTTCGTTTGGCACCTCATATGACACCTCTGTGTTAAATATATGTTTACCTCGTGTAATGGATAGTCTGCAATATTGACATGTTTTTGACAATCACAGTGGTTAAGAGCAGAGGAAAAATGCTCCTTTATTGTTGATTTTGCCACCATGCTCACTCAATCCTGTTGCATAGGACATGTAATTTCAAACCTACAATGAACAGGTTATAGCAAGCATAAGACATCTAATGTCAATCCTACAATGTACAGCTTGTAATGAGAAATAAATTGATAAAAGTGGTATGTTAAGTATATGTTCAACAATTTATAACACACAGGAGTTTAGCACTTCAAGCATAAAATAACTATTAATGTAAGAACATGTATCATGGAAATAATACAAAAATTATTGTAAATATTTATTTCTCCAGGCAATGATCATTTGTCAGCTCATGAACCCCTCCCCCACACCTAAGTATTGTGACACCTCACAATCAAAAGTATAGGAAACCAATCAATTCCCCTAATAGCCGAAGATTTATAGTATGTCAAGTGTAAAGATAAATTTCACATATTGGTCTGAAGAGATGGTTAGAAGATGGCCCCACCTATAGGATAGGACATCCTATATATAGATAAGAAGAGGTAGGCAAGAGAGTTTCAAGATAGTCTTAGAGTTAGTTCCCAATGGAAAGTTTATGGAGTTCATTAACCTTATCTCAACCATACATACTTCATGTCAGCTTTGTCTGCAAGTAATGCTATACATCAGGACAAGTTTAAATTTATTATTTATTTTTTGTCAGATTACCATCCTCGCTAGGTAGAATGCCCCGCTGCCAGCAAGCATGTTCAGTACTCTGGCGGGTTTACCTAGCCATACCACAGGCCAATACCCACTGCCAGCAGACCTGTTTAGTATCCCGGTGGGTTAGCTTCTCACACCCTCAAAGACTAGCCCTCCATCTTTTAAGATTTTAGTATAAGATTTATTTATGCAAGAAGATGGGGGGACAACTCTGAAAACAACTTTTTTTTTTAATGGGGATGGTATTTATGTTAGAGGATGACTTTCCGTTATATTACTTAGTGATTGTCCCGATGTAAGGGGTACTTAAGCGGACATGGCCTATCTAAAGATATGATATAATCAAGCTATTTAGTGTGTAGTGGATGGTACCATTGACAAAGAATAGAAAGGTATCTCTAGGCTCAACTCACTTTCTTCTTTTGTAGTTATTGTGATGTTTCCATGTCTAACTGCTGATTAGACCTCCTTGTTACTCTTTGATAAAGACACTTTACTCACTTACTTAGGTTTCTTGGAAAAACTGTATGAGAGACCTCTAAGCTTGATGGTTATGGTATCACTTCCTTATACAGTGGTGAAGAGTTTCAAGAGCAACTGATTTGGAATGCCTTAAGAAAATAAAATATTTTGCAAAAATATGGCTAATTAGAGTAAGTCAATATTCATTTGATGCTTAGAAGACACAAAATTCAAGTGTAACAATGTTTTTGAAGAAAAATCCTTCTTTTATATTTCCTTGAAACGGTCTACTCCTAGTGAAATAAATACTTGCGGAAATCTATAGAATTGCCTTATTAACAAAATTTAAAAACTATTTAGATATGTACAGTAGAAAATTCAGAAAACTTTTCAAGAACAAAGGGGAACTTCCCCATCTAATAAGGCCAATGCCTTTTCAGTTGACATGACCCGTAGAAAATCCTCTTTGGAAATGGGCTTATGATAAAATTTGAGTCGGTGTCCATTTACTACAAAGGAGACTTGTCCATCGTCAATTGTTTTGATTTTTACAGCTCCATTTTCATATACAGTGTGTCCCTCGTAAGGGCCCAACCACCGGGTGGTGAGTTTTCCTTTGAAGGTTTTGAATCGAGAGTCAAACAACAAATCCCAATCACCAGGTTGGAAGTGTTTATTCTTAATAAACTTGTCATGCCACTTGCTCCTCTGGTTTTGGACTAATATCGTCCGTTGGATGGCATCTTGCTTGATTTAATCCAACTCATTCAATTGTAGGGCTCATTTCTTCTGAGCCTCATCTAAGTTCAATCGTAATTTTTTGGCAATACGGAAGGTCCTTACTTGGAATTCTATTGGTAGAAGTACTTGTTTCTCGTACACTAGCTCATAAGGGGTATGCCCAGTGGTATTTCTCCAGGTGGTTCAGTATGTCCACAAAGCCTCTAGGAGCCTATCAACCCAATCCCGGTGATGTAATTGAACAATATTGGTGAAGATGGCTTCCAGAACTTTATTTGTAGATTCTACCTAGCCATTGGCTTGCGGGTGGTATGGAGAATATTTACAGTGTTTAATCCCATATTTCTCTGTTATCTCTCTCATCAGCTTGGAAGTGAATTGAGTGCCTTGGTGTGTAACAATTTCATGAGGGACACCGAATCAGGTAAACATGTCTTCATAGATGAATTTGACAACAAACTTCTTTGTAGCCCTGAATAGGTATTTTTCCTCTACCCACTTGGTGACATAGTCCATACAAACCAAAATATAGTTCTTCTTACAGGACATGGGTGAAATTGGTCCTACAAAGTCAAGGGCCCATATTTCGAAGGGTTCTATCATAACTTGGGCATGCAAGGGCATTTCGTCAGCTGGCGTAGGTCTTCCTATCCTTTGGCAACTATCACAACTTCTCACATACTTGGCAGCATCTTTGAAAATGCTAGGCCAATAGTAACCTGAATGTAACACCTTATATGTTGTTCATTTTTCAAAAAAATGGCCACCACATGGTCCATCATGACAAATTCATAGTATTTCAAGCACCTCGTCTTCTCAAACACATCTACAAATAATCAAATCAACACATGTGCGAAAAAGGTCATGGCCAACCCAGGAGTAATTAGCACTCTGTGTAATAATTTTACGCTTTTCATGAGGTGACAAATGAGACCGTAACTTCCTAGTAGCCAAATAGTTTTCCATATCTGCAAACCATGGGGTATTGACAGAGAGGGAAAACGGATGCTCATCTAGGAAACTATCATCTACCGGGATATCATCATCCTCATTTTTTAATTCGTGAAACAAAATCAGCTACTGCATTATGCTTTCCAGGTCGGTCAAGCACAGTGATATTAAATTCTTGCAATAACAGGAGCCACCTAGTCACTCAACCATTAGTTATAGGATTATTCATGAGAAATCTAATGACGAAATGATCTGTATGTACAAATACTTTGTAACCTGTAATGTAATGGTGAAACTTGTTAATAACATGAACAACTACCAAGAATTCCTTCTCGGTGACTGTGTAGTTTAACTTGGCAGGGGACAAGTTCTTGCTCACAAAATAAATGGCATAGGACTGTTGGTCCTCTTTCTACCCTAATACTCCTCCTATTGCGATGTCAGAGGCATCAGTAGATATGTGAAATGGGAGAGTCCAATTGGGCCCTCTAAGAACTAGTGCCACATATAGCTTAGCTTTCAAAGTTTAAAAGGAAGTTTGACACTGCTCAGTCCAAACAAAATCAACATCTTTTATTAACAATCCAAACATAGGTGCAACAATCTTTGTAAAATTTTCAATAAACCATCAGTAATATCTAGCATGTCCAAGAAAGCTTCTCACCTCTTTCTGAGTCTTGAGGGATGGAAGTCTGATGATGAACTCAATCTTTGCAGGATAAACTTTTATCCCTTCAAATTAAACATGATGTTCAAGAACCACTCCCTTAGTCAACAACATTTTACATTTTTCATGACTTAAAGACAGGTTCATTTTTTGGCATCTGATAAGGACTTTTTCTAAGTTCTCTAAGGCTTCTTGGTAAGTGTTTCCATAAACTGTAAAGTCATCCATGTAGACCTTCACACAATCATGAATAAGATCGACAAATATCCCTAGTACTGTTCGTTGAAATGTGGCAGGAGCATTACACAATCCAAATGGTAAGACCCTATAGGCATAGGTACCCCAAGGACAAGTAAAGGTAGTCTTTTCCTGGTCCTCAGGTGCTATAAAAATATGATTGTACCCGTTGTACCCATCTAAAAAGGAAAAATACTTCTTTCCAGACAAGATATCTAGAACTTGGTCAATGAAAGGGAGAGGAAAGTAATATTTCAGAGTGGCTTTGTTGAGTTCCTGGAAATCAACACAAATTCTCCATTTCCCGGTCACTTTCTTTGGAACCACTACAAGCAAGGATACCTACTTGCTATCGGAGATGGGATAAAAAAATCCTACATTTAACAACTTTTGTATCTCCTCCTTAACTATATCTTTGAGTGTTGGTTTCATCCTTCTTTGGGGTTGCCTAATAGGTGTTACTTCCCCCTGGGTATATATGTGATGGATGAATGTGTCAGGGTGTATACCCTTCATGTCAGTGTATTTCCAGGTAAATGCTCCTGATTGTTTTTTAAGGATACTTACTAATTGTTTCTGTTGGTCTGCATCTAGCCTAGAGTTTATATGTAAAACTTTCCCTGGACTAATCTCGTAGGGCATAGTAGAAGACATGGCAGACTCATCTATCTCAAAAATAAAAGATGTCTAAGACAAAATGGATGGGTCCAATTGGTCCTGAAATTCTTCCCCAAACATGTACTCAAAAGGGGAATCTTGAAGCAGGGGAACCTGTTATAAGGGTATTAAGGGTCCCAAATTGTGATACCACCTGAACTAAATGGTTTTAAGTTTTTATTATAAGGGCCCCAAACATTCTTTCCTATTTTGGCTCTACTCCTTGAGTAATTTTTACACATTTCACATATTTCGGAAAATGGTTTATGGGAGATGTCACCTGATGCCATCAGGTTAAGCATCTTTAGATATTCTTCTGAAATTCCCTTAAGAAAAATAGCCCTAATTGCATCCTCTGGGAGGTCATGGTATTTTGACTTCTTGGAGATATAACCAAATCTTTCCATATAATCTTCAAGGGTCTCGTCTTCTAACTATTGGATTTTAAAGATGTCATTACGAGACTCTTTGGTCTTACAGTAGTATTGGTACTATTTAAGAAAGATGTCCTTCATGGCTTCCCAAGACCTAATACTGGATTCTCCCAACCCCATGAACCATCTTAGTGTAGAGTCTTTGAGGGTGGCAGGAAAGAGTTTTAGTTTCTGGGCATCTTGTACGTAGTTGTAGCTCCTACACAAGATGCCAAATTCAAATAGGAAGGTGTCTGGATCTTCATTGTTTTTACCATAAAAGGTAGGCAGTGCTAAGAGAGGAATATTCTTCATGTTGACATTTGGAGTGGTGTCCAAAATTGGAAACTCAAAGGTAGTTTCGGTTTGGTTTCCAGTTTCTTCTTCCTCCCCATGTCTTACATTGTTATGATCCTCCTGATCATCCATGTTGGTTTGGTTTCCAAAAAGAGTGTACCTAGGTGGTTTTATCTTTGAAGAGAACAAGGTTTCCCTTTGATGGAAAGGTCTTCCTACTGATTGGATGTATGGGACTCTACTCGAGCCGGTTGAGACTATTGGTGCCAAGGTTTCTATGTCAGTCTGAGAGATAATTACATTGGTTGAACTACCAAACAAAATATTCACCTGTTCATGGGTCTATGATGTCCTCAAAGTTAGGATCTCCTGGTGATGGTGTAAAAGCAAAGGTTGTATTGTTTGGTTCTACGAAAGTCTCGATTGTTCTTGCCTCCTGTCCCAATATGATTGATGCTTCAATTTCTTGTTCTATAGTGCTCCCTATGTTAGTCTCCTTAGAGACTACTTTAGCTCTTTGAGTTGAGCTAGCTCCTGTTTTTCAGTATCAATCTATGGATTGTATAAGTGGAACATCCCTTCCCCACAAAAGATCGGAAGGAACCTTGGTTGAAAGATCTGATTTAGACTTAATGTAACTACCTTTTGGATCCCTAGGTCTATTCATGAAAGAAAACAAAAACAAAGAGAAAAACTACCATTGGGTTTGGAAGAGCCTGCAATAGCAGATGCGCAGGTTCTTAGCTCTCATCTTAAAGTTCCCCCACCACCAATCTAATGCAAAGGTCTAGGAATGATCTATTTCCTAACTACTTCCTACCTTGAGACAAATCCTCGGCACTAAAAACACACTAAAACCCCTCAATTAAATTGTCAACTCGGGGTAAGTAAACTTAGAGTTGTAGAAAAATATATGCTAAGGTAGAAGGGCTGGTAGTAGTATAGTCTAACTAAGGAAGTGGCTATCTAAGGGCTAATCTATTCAAGCAAATCTATCTAGTGAGCAAACCCTACTAAGCAACTTTAAACTATGTAACCTAAGTACTTTTGAACCAAGGATCGATGGATAGTTCTAGAAAAACAAATGAAAATCCTTCTTGAAGCAAACTAGTTCAAACATAACAATAAGCAAAAGAAACTATTTAAGCATAACAATAAGCAAATAGCAAACTACTTTAATTAGCCTACCTAAATTCAATAAACAACTATCATGTGAAAGCAAGTAAATAAACAAGCAAATACACTATCAAAGCAAGAATAGACAAGTAAGCAGTTAACCTATTAAAGCAAGTAAACATCTAACTACCCTAGGATAACTTCTACAACAAGTAAACTAAGTAAGACTACTCAATAAGCAACTAACTAAGAGACAAGTTAACTCTATTCTTAATACAACTATTTCTAATTTACAAAAGGAAATCTACTTAATTGAAAGAAAGAAGAATTAACAACTAATCTTTAATCTATGATAAGCAACTACTCTTTAATCTACCAAAGCAAAAGGCTATCTATCCTACAACAACAATAAAATTATCTTCTGATCTACAAAAGCAAGAAACTATCTTTTAACCTATGAAAACTCAAATATGGTGTTGATGGTTGTGTGAATGTCTCTAGTGTCTTATAATATCACGATGGCACTTGACAATGAAAGATAATTCAAGAGGTATAAACTTGATATTGATTTCAATGGCAAAGTGAAAGGTGTGAATTTAACAATCCAGTGAGAACTTAGCCATTACGGAAACAACGTTAATTACCTTGCATATTCATGTGATTATTACTCGTGCATTAACCATCAACAATACAACGAGATTATAATTGTACTATATGCTATGTAAACAAACTCACAACTAAATTTAATCATTAACTAAAAATTGGAATTGCAACCTAAATCTAGGAAAGGAATTGCATAAAGTAAAACTAAGCTAGACCTATTTCAACAACTCAAATTGCAAAAAGGGAAAATGCTTATAAACATAAATTAAACATGATTCTTAGCATATAAAAAGTAAACTAATGATCAAAATAATTAACAACTGGTTAAGAAAAGTCTAGATAACAATTAAATAGACAATCTACAATTGAAAACTAGAACTAATATTATCCATCCATCGAAGGCTCGTTAAAGAAAACATAAACTAGAATTTTTTTCTAAAACTTTGTTTTAAACTTGATTTTAAAACCATAAATAACATATAATCTAATATTCAATCGCACACGGGGTTAGTGTATAAGTTTTCAAACTTGTTCCTACTAACTACAAAATTAATGAATATTGACAAAAGCCTTCATACTAACCTGCAAAAGAGAACTTACACAGTTAAACTATAACAACAAAGTATATGACAAAGAAACAAAATAGCAATTCATGTACAGGAAATGAGATAAAAGACATCTAAGCTATGGAATTCATAAATAAAATTATAAAACAGTTACCAGACTGTTGGTGGGCCCCCCAAAAAGTCGTGGTCACTTCTCAAATGCACACCACGAACTCAGCAAATCGATTTCACCATTAAAACTCAAAAACACATTTTTATATAATTCTCGCAACTGAAAATGGCAAAACAGAGGAAAATCGTATTTGTCTCTAACACACTACTTCTTCGACTGCTTAACTATTGTATGACCACCATGGTGGTATTTATAAGATTTACAGACTAAGAGTTCGACCACTGGAAGGTCGAACCTCTTCTAAAAACAGTAAATTACATTAATGGTGCCCTAACTCCTGAAATGGAGCGAGCCAATAATCGCCCTGCTTAACAACCCAAAATGAGTTGTCAAGAGTTCAGTAGTTGGAGGGGGCAAGCACGAGAAAAACCCGTGTCCCTGATTCGCCCATCACTGGACTCCAATACCGTAACCGCCAAATCGCCCATCATTTTTGTGCAAGATAGGGTGTTGGACGGAGTGTCGGACTGGGTACCGGATTGAGTACCGGATGGAGTGCCAGACTAAGTGCTAGAAGGAAAAACATGCTACGATTATGACCTGTAACACCAAAAAATGTGAATTAGATCTATGAAAACATAAAATCAGACTAAATCATACTCAAGATCATCATAAAACACTAATTATGCATACCTGGTGTGGATCATAGCGTTTTGGCATAAAATCCCTTCAAAAACTTCTCCAAAACATGAAAACGCATATATACATTCGGCAAAAGTATCTAATAAATTTCATAAAACTGTTCATATCTCGGGCCCAACACAAGCCTCGCAAGGATTCTCATAATTATGTTGTCCTCTTCATATGACAACAATCAACAAGAGATCACTCTTGTACACTTGTTATAAAAAATTTCATACATCAAAATCAACTAGGTAATCATGGAATTACCCAATGCATAGCAAGTACTAAATTATACATCCTTAAATTTTATTAATAGAATCCTTACCTAAATTCCCTTTTACCACTTGGGCATATCAAATCCTACTTGTAAGGTTTTCCTTTTGACATTGGGTTCTACCTAAGCCATTAGTGTCTTGGGGAGGTTCATGCACTCTTTTTTCCAAATTCTGGACCAACATATCATTATCCACAACCTTCTCCTCACAATGATATATATAACATCCCTAGCAAAGTCATCCATGCTGACAACCCTTCCTGGTTACCCAGGATTATCATTGATCATAAATATTCATCATAATAGTTTATGTTAGCACACTTCTTAATAAGTCTATATGTAGATTACGTGTATTCTCATCATTATCATACGGATTTGCAACATGTCTTTATGCACCTATCATTTCATTTTTTTTCCTATTAGTGTCTATTCATTCTAGCTTTCCATGCTTTAAATCAGTAGCATGCAATAGTATTTTCAAAACTGAAAAATAATTTAAATATAAGGAGGTAAGTTGATATATTCCACCTCATTCTCATGGTTGCATTGCTTGGTAATGTCCTTCACTAGTCAACATCTTAATTTTCTCCTTTCATTGAGCTTCAGTTGTACTTCTCTGCATACTACAAGATCCTAAACCTTGTAGCTTTGCTTCAATCTATTTAACAAGGACCTATCGCCTCTGCCTTCCAAGCCAGTGACGTCTTCCTTCTAGGTATTGGGTCCATCTAACATCAACCACGTCCCAACTCATAAATAAAAGCTACATAATTCCTCACCCAAGACAAGGTTTCTAGAGGGTGCACTACTTTGCTTCACTCAATAGTTAGGCACTCTTATACTCTTTCATCTTAGTACCTCCCTTGTGAAATAAATAAACAATCCAAGCATCTTTCCAAATGAAAAATATAATGTTAACCTTATCATTGGAATTACTCAATTCCTCGAACACAAGGAGTTATTCATATAGGTCTTAGTCCTTGTATACTCAAAATTTACTAGTGCAAGAGGCTCTGCACTTTATCCTAAACCATGTAAGCTCAGTCCTTGCATTAGGATTAATATTCCTTCTTGTATGATCTATCCTTGTTGTCTTAGGTCCAATACTTAAATCACTTGTTTTAATAAGATTCGCTTGTCAATCACATAACTCTAAAGTTCATCCTCTAGACTTTCTCTGTCTCTACCATGCTTGGAGAAGTTTTCCATAACCCTCCTCTCATTTGATTCCTCATTTATGATACTTTAGGTTTATTTCCATTCCAAACTATCAATTATGTTGTCATTTCCTTCAGTACATTATGTTCCTCTTAGTTCTAAAAAACATTTCCACAGTTAGCTAATCATGCACTTAAAATGCATGAAATCATTAGTCCTTGATGAGGCTTTTAGTGACTCTTAATATCCCCCAATTCAAGGCTCTATATCAGCTTCAATTCACATTTATGAATATATTCTTAGTGTTCCTCAACATAATTAAATTCTTTATTAGGGTCATCTTAGCTCAACATAATTTTATTTTGTAAAGGATTTGGAAAAGAATGTTTGGTCCACAGTCCTTCTTTTAAGATGTTTGTGCAGCTGGTAATTTAACATTTTAATGTAGAAACAATTTTTCTAATAGATTTGTCTTGGCCTTGATATAGCAATCTTGTTATTGTTCCTTGACCCATCTAGGCCTAGAGTTTAAACTATGGTCTTGTACCACTTTGTAACACACCCAACCCCCTAACCCTTCTTTAGGCTGGTAGGGTGTCAAAATTTATCTTTTCTTTCCTCTCAATTACCTTCCTTAAACATACCTTTAATTCCAAATCTAATCTCCTAATTTGGTTCTTCACTTAAAGATCTTTCCAATAACTATAAGTATGATAAAATCCAAGCTTCGTGTGAGAATTTATCTCCCTTCAAAGTTTTCCTAGGGAATTTTCCCACGATGATGTCATTACATCCATGTGGACCCACTCCATGTGTGTTGGTCGATGTCAATAGTCCAATGGAATACACGTGAACCTATCCCAAACATTGGGCTGACATGTCCTATTCTACAAAAATCATACACAAACAAGCCTTTAGGCTCCCAAGCCCGCAACACTGTCGGAAGCTCTCCTTCCCACTACAAAACGGTCGGAATCAACTTCGTGGGATGGCAGCAAGAGTTGCACATCCAAACTCCTTATGACCCACAACTCGCAAGGCTTGTGGAATTGCATCTATGTCTTCCTGAACTTAATGCACACATTAACCTCCCATAGGCCACATCCCGTGACAACATGCCTGACATGATATCTAATAGATACGGTTGAGCCAAATCAATGGACGAGATCCTTATGGTCTCCCCAAACTATACCTCGGTTAACAAATGGTCCCAAGGTCTGACAGATCCAATCAACATGATCCTATGCAACATGTGCTCTAGATCTATTCAAATTACAAAGGTGTTCTACCTCTAACTGGTTGGACACACTTGCTTGGAAAAAAATACTCTAGTTGACCCTCCAAATGAATCCTTCCAATCAAAAGTTCCTTGACTATTCCGATGACTAACGATTGTTTGAACCAACAACCCAGATTCACTTGGAATCCTCAACCTACATAATTGTTAACGATCAGGATTGACTTTGATTTATTATCAACGACTTAGATCTATTCGATCCATCTCTTCAAAATATCGATGAATCACACCCATTCGAGCTTGTGCATTCAAGTTCCTCCTATCAAAAAATCCACCAAGGCCAAACTTACGAATCTCTCTGAAACCTAAAATTCAACTGGCCTCGACTTGGTCCCTCTTCATGAATGGTTGATATTAACTCATTCTTGTCAATGGATGGTTGAGATATTTCCTCGACACTTAGCCAAATATTTTCTTCGGATCTACCTCCACAAATGTTAGCTAATGTGGAATTTCCTTTTATCATCGGCCTGATGAACAACCTTAATAAAGTGTCGATGTTCGATTGGTCAAACCGTTCAAAGCATCGATGGAACATCAACCAAAACCCACCAATGAACATTAGTTCAAACCACTGACGCATATGTTGAGCCACATCAACACCTATATTCTACACCACTGCCACATCATTCTACTACGACATGTTAGCCACATCGATAAACTACCATTTTCATACCACATCAACATGCTACCACGTGTCCTGTATGACCATAACATGCCATCCTCTTCTCTCTTTCATCCTTCATTGGCGATTGGGGATTTCTATTGCATGTTGTGCGTTGGAAGAACCGAGAGCTTGTATGCTAATGCAATGAAAAATTGACATGAATCCACCGATGGCCAATGGTCAGGTTTTCCATTGCACCAATGACTTACCACGAGCCTTTTGCAAATATTTGACGTCAATTGGGTCAACTTTGTCAAAGTTTCAATGGAACTAAAATATTATCACCGATGGTCGATCAAATGATGGAATAACACAAATCCCAAGGTAAATGAACTACCCACATCCATCGAGACTAATAATGTACAGTCAGGATTCACTCCCAACACTTAGTCAATTTTCTAAATTTCTCCACATACTTATCTTTCTGATCATCTTCCCGCGAAAAATTCTCCAAAGATGGTTGATATTGCTTCGGACTGCTAGGATCTACCTCAACACTTAGACAATTTCTGGAATTTCTCCATGAGCTTATCAAGGCTTGAACATCCTAGTTATCCACAGTTCCAATTACAGGGGTTCCCTAAAGCCGAGGTTCCCACTTCAAGGTTCCACCTTCACAGTTACACCGCAAGTTTCTACAATTCTACTTCGTCACTTTGCAAGTTCAGTGCATGGGAAAAATCAAATACAAGAGTGACTTCAATCCCTACAGGATCAACCAACCCACACACTTGAAATTATGTGATAAGGAGTTTTTGTCAAAGGTTCAAGGGGAAATCAATAGTAGTTCTCTAGGTGAATAAAATATTCACTCAAATTCTTACCATTCTTAAGGATTCTAATCAAGAAACCCATGTCCTTTTCTTATACATTCAAAGGAAACAAACCATCCTCATATTTCCCAACAAATAGCAAATTTCATAATCCTACATTCCATGCAAGTTATCTGAAATGGGATTTCAACTGTATACATTTACAACATTTCTAATCAAGAAACATAATCCAAAGAGCATAATATTAAATATTCAAGGAGTATGATACCCAAACTCCTTCTATTCACTACCTCTTCATGAAGTCATTAACCAATATGGTCATTTACCCAATAAAGCAGGGAATTCTCATGGTACATATACATATATTATTTTTTTTCTTAACTTTTGAAGCTAGTTTGCCTTCACAGGAAAACCAAAAATGATATTTATACTATTGTGCACGTAGGAAAGCATAGGAATACAACCATGCAATTTCCTTACATAATAATCCAAACAATTCCATTAATTACACAAGTATGAGGATTTCTTATCCTTCAGAAAAAAATGTCGTATTCATACACTCAGATTTGCAAAGCATAAACAATTCATATAGTTCCATAATTGCACAAGCATAAAGACTTGTAAATAAAACATGTATTAATCCCCTCAAATAGGCATACACACTCATGAATGAAAATATAGGCACAATCCCTTCATTCCAATACACAAAGCATGGTGAACACTTATCTGTTACAAGTTGGCAACCAACCAATTGACTGTGGGTGAGCGCTTTTCCACCCAATTGTAAGATCTACTACTCTATCACTTTTGACTGTAGGCCACCCCTTTGCAAGGCCATGATACCACCAGTGGATTCCTCAAGCTCTATGTTTCTTCCTTTGTTCTGTCTTACTCATGGAATTCTCCACATTTCTTCCCAAATAGTACTTTTCTACTCGCAAGTTATGGCAACCCCAAATTTCCTTAGCCTTCTTTTACATGATCTTTCTACCTCACATGAGCATGAATTATCTACCTCACATAGGAACATAGAACATTCTTCTTCAGATCTTCTCATTTTTCTCTCTTTTTGCACATCTCTCA
>SNQJ01S0076896.1:2801-19674 GCA_010110895.2 Picea sitchensis | reverse complement strand
TGTGCTTGGCAGACGTATATGATTCACATAAAATCCTTTTTAGGCACATATATATAGATAAAACAAATTTAAAATATAAAACACAAACATATATAACTAATTTGTATTTATCAAAAACTGGAATTAGTTTTTGTTTGCAAAAAATGGGAAAAAGTAACTGATGTTATTAACAAAAACATATGCATTGCGTCTAGTGCTCCCTATTAGACATAAGGTATCGAAAAGAGGTGTGTTAAACATAACGCACCGGTGCATCATTATTAGTCAAGCAATGATATCTATAATAACACATTATGATATATATCCCATCAGTTAAGGGTTGTCATACAAAACGAACTGCGATGCCATTTTACATATGAATTGTGTAACTCGAGGTGATTAGTTCTACATAATACATCATTGTAGTAGAATTTGTTATGTTAAACCAAGTAGTGCTCTTCGTTATATGAAAGGAACTGAATCTCTATGTTCTTTCGAGCATAAGATGCTTTTAACCAATGGTTTGTCTTTTCTTGACGCACGTTAATGGGCACATTTTCAAAGATGCATCGCAATGATAAATTTTTAAAATATTTTTCCTTGTGCAACTCACTTAATCACACTGATGTGTTTTGCGAACATAATGTATTGACTCTCCACTTTAGATTTGTATGCATTGATACCTGTGTGTTTGTATTATAATGCACTGGTAACAAGGCAACCCATAAAAAGAATTGATATCGTAAATTATTATATGTTTTTTAATCGCAGTGTTGTAGTACACATCACTGGTGCATTGTATTTATTTGATACACTGCGGAGGAAAAATTTTGTTTCAAAAAGTGGTCGGTGCATTCGATTAATAGAACACACCAGTGCATTTATTTCAATTGTCACACTTCCTAACATCTTAGCAGTGCTTACCATAAGACACATTGCACTGATAATTTGTGAAAATTTGGCCCGGTGTCATGTTCTATACAGTATCAATGCGTTTTTTGGACCTAGGTGCACTAACAAGTGAAATTGTTTTATATAAAATTAAGCAGTGTGATGTATTAATATAAATGCATCGGTGCTATCGTGCTATTGGAGCACCAACATTTTTTTTAACAATGCATTATGTTGTCAAGAGCACCGATCACAAGGCGTCCACTGAAACTCCCCACAAAATTGATACATTTGGTTAAGACAAACACAACACTGACCCAATTTTTATGGAATGTAAACATTGTGGTGTGCTTTCACTAATCGACAACACTGGTGCATGATAGTTTCCAGAGCAATGACATGATGTTTAGAGGTGAGTTGTATAGTATAACACACTGGTGCAATTTGTGTCAGTACGTGCATCACTACGGTATATTGATTTATTACAAATTAAGTAGTGCAATTTGCTACTAGAAATGCACTAATGCTACCATGTTATTGAAGCACCACCATTGTTTTTAACGATGCATTGTGAATCATATAGAACCAAAGATGGGGTGTCAAGGGAAATGCCCCACAATGCCAAATCGCTCAATATTTGTTCTGGTGCTTTTTTGTTAATGACACCAATGAATTTATTTAAAATGGTTGCATCGCTCAGTTATATTTCATGTGTCGTATTTGAAGTGGTACGATTCGTTAAAAGGAGTGCACTGGTGTGCCTGTGTTCGAAAATCACCGACATGTTATTTACTAGGTGGTGTCCTTTATAACACATTGGATCTAGGTCATTTAGGCTGAAGCACCCCTTAAGGTAAAACTTGGACGCACTGAAGGAAGTGTTGCCACTGCTTACTTTGAAGTTAGCATAGGATGCACCACACTGGGGTGAGCTAAATCGAAACAACACACCACATGGAGTTGAATTTTTTTTTGAAGAAACTCTCAAATTTCAAGATAAATTCAAATTGTAAACTAATGAAAATGGAAATGGGAAGGTAATAAAAAATTACTTGGACTCTTATGTCCTAAGGAAGCATGGTTCCATCGTTGAGGAGAAATAAAAAAATCATGGTAGTTTCTGAAATTGGAAATGTTTGGAATATTGACTGATGGAGTTATCCAAATAATCGAGGAGCACTAGAAACAGGGCTTCCATGAAAACAGAGTAAGCACTAGTGATTTATTCAGATATTGGAAGCACGAGATGAGATGTCGCAATGAAAATAAATATGGTAATTTAATTTTATTTATCGATATTGTGATGTGCTATCAGACATTGTGTACACACTAGTACGTAAGATTTGATGGCACTGGTGTGCTTTGATCGATGCTTCTTAATTTTTTTTATAACTTATGATGGTGTGTTTGAACATCTATGCATTGGTGCATTATGTTTTAGTTGAGCATAAGGGAAGATATACTATATAAGCTTACCAAACAAAATTGTTTTTAAACAATTCCAACTGCCCGTGTCCGCTAATAACCTCTACAATGAACAATAGTAGTATGTTTGAAAATTTAAGCTTCAGTGTGTTATGTTTAGATGTGCACCGATGTGTATATACTTGAAAGGTGCACTGAAAAAAACCTCCACAAAAACCTCTCGTTGCGTTCCTTCGCTAACAACCTCCACTATAAATAGCTAAGGGATCATTTTTTGGGGGAGGTTCCATAAAAAGATCTGCAAGAAGGTGTTCTTCTTGTAGTGTATAATTGCGTCTGATTGGATAAGATCTTGTAGGAAACATGTTAATGGCCTAAGACCCAAAGGCATCTATTAAGGGTAAAATTCTTCCCCCTTACAAACCACCAACAAATTATTTCAGGTGGCTTGGTTTTCCTTGAATAACTATGTATGAGTTATCCCACATTATTAGATAGCATCCAGTGATGGATATCCTCACTTTTGGTTGACAACTAAATAATGATAGGTTTTTTCATATTCAAGGGAAAAAAGAAGAAGAAAAGAATAAATTAATGTTGTCATTGAGAAAAAATTGAATTTCCATAATCCAATTAACTTGTGACCCAATCAATGGATGTCATGTGGAAATTGGAATAGCACACTATCATTCAATGTGTTAGTTTTGTTATCAAAAGTATTTTTAGAAGAGTTGGATTGGCCTCTATTAGATAAGTATTTAATTCCTCCCCATGAGAGAGAGAGAGGATGATCGATGACACATTTTATTTTATTGAGTCCTTTTTTATTATTATAAATTTGGAGAATTTATCTTTCCATTGTTAGAGAAATAAGTGTTCAGAAAATGTGGCTCAACAACAACCACTAGCCTCGACAACAATTCAAATCTCAGGTTAGTAAATTTTTGGGCTTGGGAGAGTAGGTTTAAGGGCTTAAGCTAAACACTGCATAAATAAACAATTACGAACAACGATATAGGGTTATGCCACATGGTTTCATTAGTGAATCACATCTAAGATTACACATGGAAATAACTCCCCTGGCTCTTATATATTGGGCCAATCAAAGGGTACATGTGTTTTCCTATAATTCTTGCATGCCATACGTAGTGATGTTATCAATGACAATTGTGGGATGTCAAGGTCAATTAATCACTAACACATAGCATAGTGACTTCAAGATGTCTTGTGGACAATTTGTTATGTATCTACCCTCATTATTACTCTCTAAAACCATCCAACCTATAACACCCCAATTTTAATCCCCTAATCGTATGTAATTAATCATGATTAGTGATTGGCATGCCATGGCATACAAACATTGTAAAATGTATTGTTGTTTAAATGAAATATGCAAAAAAATTGATTGTGGGTGGAGTGTGCATACTGGCCATGATACCATGATAGGGATTAGTAAGAGGGAATAGAGTGGATTCATATATTAAAAGGATCCCAAGCTACCTTGTTGAATTACTTTGAGGGAAATAGACATAGTTTCTCTTTGGCTTAAATCTAAAGCAATCATTAATGGTCCATGGTTGGGAAGTAGGGAAAGTACTCCCATCGTAAATGAATGGGAATGAATGTTGGAACATCCATGGAAAATCATGGATCACCCAAGMAACACTAAGAAGAACTTGAGAAGMTTYTGGGAGGAGGGAGAATGCATGGGTGAATGCTAAAGGAAGCTGGTTATGATTGGGAAGAGAGAAGGAAGATGASGGTGCAYGAGAGATGTGCAAAAAGAGAGAAAAATGAGAAGATCTGAAGAAGAATGTTCTATGTTCCTATGTGAGGTAGATAATTCATGCTCATGTGAGGTAGAAAGATCATGTAAAAGAAGGCTAAGGAAATTTGGGGTTGCCATAACTCGCGAGTAGAAAAGTACTATTTGGGAAGAAATGTGGAGAATTCCGTGAGTAAGAGAGAACAAAGGAAGAAACAGAGAGCCTGAGGAATCCACTGGTGGTATCATGGCCTTGAAAAGGGGTGGCCTACGGTCAAAAGTGATAGAGTAGTAGATCTTACAATTGGGTGGAAAAACGCTCACCCACAATCAATTGGTTGGTTGCCAACTTGTAACAGATAAGTGTTCACCATGCTTTGTGTATTGGAATGAAGGGCTTGCGCCTATATTTTCATTCATGAGTGTGTATGCCTATTTGAGGGGATTAATACATGTTTTATTTACAAGTCTTTATGCTTGTGCAATTATGGAACTATATGAATTGTGTATGCTTTGCAAATCTGAGTGTATGAATACGACATTTTTTTCTAAAGGATAAGAAATCCTCATACTTGTGTAATTAATGGAATTGTTTGGATTATTATGTAAGGAAATTTCATGGTTGTATTCTTATGCTTTCCTGCGTGCTCAGTAGTATAACTATCATTTTTGGTTTTCCTGTGAAGGCAAACTAGCTTCAAAAGTTAAGAAAAAAAATAATATATGTATATGTACCATGAGAATTCCCTGCTTTATTGGGTAAATGACCATATTGGTTAATGACTTCATGAAGAGGTAGTGAATAGAAGGAGTTTGGGTATCATACTCCTTGAATATTTAATATTATTCTCTTTGGATTATGTTTCTTGATTAGAAATGTTGTAAATGTATACGGTTGAAATCCCATTTCAGATAACTTGCATGGAATGTAGGATTATGAAATTTTCTATTTGTTGGGAAATATGAGGATGGGTTGTTTCCTTTGAATGTATAAGCAAAGGACATGGGTTTCTTGATTAGAATCCTTAAGAATGGTAAGAATTTGAGTGAATATTTTATTCACCTAGAGAACTACTATTGATTTCCCCTTGAACCTTTGACAGAAACTCCTTATCACATAATTTCAAGTGTGTGGGTTGGCTGATCCCGTAGGGATTGAAGTCACTCTTGTATTTGATTGTTCCCATGCACTGAACTTGCAAAGTGACGAAGTAGAATTGTAGAACCTTGCGGTGTAACTGTGAGGGTGGAACCCTGAAGTGGGAACCTCGACTTTAGGGAACCCTTGTAATTGGAACTGTGGATAACTAGGATGTTCAAGCCTTGATAAGCTCATGGAGAAATTCCAGAAATTGTATAAGTGTTGAGGTAGATCCTAGCAGTCCGAAGCAATATCAACCATCTTTGGAGAAGTTTTCGCGGGAAGATGATCACAAAGATAAGTATGTGGAGAAATTTAGAAAATTGACTAAGTGTTGGGAGTGAATCCTGACCGTACATTATTAGTCTCGATGGATGTGGGTAGTTCATTTACCTTGGGATTTGTGTTATTCCATCATTTGATCAACCATCGGTGATAATATTTTAGTTCCATTGAAACTTTGACAAAGTTCACCCAATTGACGTCAAATATTTGCAAAAGGCTCGTGGTAAGTCATTGGTGCCATGGAAAACCTGACCATTGGCCATCAGTGGATTCATGTCAATTTTTCATTGCATTAGCATACAAGCTCTTGGTTCTTCCAACGCACAACATGCAATAGAAATCCCCAATCGCCAATGAAGGATGAAAGAGAGAAGAGGATGGCATGTTATGGTCGTACAGGACACGTGGTAGCATGTTGATGTGGTATGGAAATGGTAGTTTATCGATGTGGCTAACATGTCGTAGTAGAATGATGTGGTAGTGGTGTAGAATATAGGTGTTGATGTGGCTCAACATATGCATCAGTGGTTTGAACTAACGTTCATTGGTGGGTTTTGGTTGATGTTCCATCGATGCTTTGAACGGTTTGACCAATCGAACATCGACACTTTATTAAGGTTTTTCATCAGGCCGATGATAAAAGGAAATTCCACATTAGCTAGCATTTGTGGAGGTAGATCCGAAGAAAATATTTGGCTAAGTGTCGAGGAAATATCTCAACCATCCATTGACAAGAATGAGTTAATATCAACCATTCATGAAGAGGGACCAGGTCGAGGCCAGTTGAATTTTAGGTTTCAGAGATATCCGTAAGTTTGGCCTGGGTGGATTTTTTTGATAGGAGGAACCTGAATGCACAAGCTCGAATGGGTGTGATTCATCGATCTGTTGAAGAGATGGATCGAATAGATCTAAGTCGTTGATAATAAATCAAAGTCAATCCTGATCGTTAACAATTATGTAGGTTGAGGATTCCAAGTGAATCTGGGTTGTTGGTTCAAACAATCATTAGTCATCGGACCAGTCAAGGAAATTTTGATTAGAAGGATTCATTTGGAGGGTCAACTAGAGTATTTTTTTTCCAAGCAAGTGTGTCCAACCAGTTAGAGGTAGAACACTTTTGTAATTTGAATAGATCTAGACCACATATTGCATAGGATCATGTTCATTGGATCTGTCAGACCTTGGGACCATTTGTTAACCATGGTATAGTTTGGGGAGACCATAAGGATATCGTCCATTGATTTGGCTCAACCGTATCTATTAGATATCGTGTCAGGCATGTTGTCACGGGATGTGGCCTATGGGAGGTTAATGTGTGCATTAAGTTTAGGAAGCCATAGATGCAATTCCACAAGCCTTGCGGGTTGTGTGTCATAAGGAGTTTGGATGTGCAGCTCTTGCTGCCATCCCACAAAGTTGATTCCGACCGTTGTGTAGTGGGAAGGAGAGCTTCCGACAGTATTGCGGGCTTGGGAGCCTAAAGGCTTGTTTGTGTATGATTTTTGTAGAATAGGACATGTCAGCCCAATGTTTGGGATAGGTTCACGTGTATTCCATTGGACTATTGACATCGAACAACACACATGGAGTGGGTCCACATGGATGTAATGACATCATCGTGGGAAAATTCCCTAGGAAAACTTTGAAGGGAGATAAATTCTCACACTAAGCTTGGATTTTATCATACTTATAGTTGTTGGAAAGATCTTTAAGTGAATAACCGAATTAGAAGATCAGATTTGGAATTGAAAATATGTTTAAGGAAGGTAATTGAGAGGAAAGAAAAGATAAATTTTGACACCCCACTAGCCTAAGGAAGGGTTAGGGGGTTGGGTGTGTTACAAAGTGGTATAAGAGTATAGTTCAAACTCTAGGTCTAGATGGGCCAATGAACAATAACAAGATTGCTATATCAAGGCCAAGACAATTCTATTAGAAAAATTGTTTCTACATTAAAATGTTAAATTACCAGCTGCACAAACATCTTAAAATAAGGACTGTGGACCAAACATTCTTTTCCAAATCCTTTACAAAATAAAATTATGTTGAGCTAGGATGACCCTAACAAAGAATTTAATTATGTCGAGGAACACTAAGAATAGATTCATAAATGTGAATTGAAGATGGAATAGAGCCTTGAATTGGGGATATTAAGAGCCACTGAAAGCCTCATCAAGGACTAATGATTCCATGCATTTTAAGTGCATGATTAGCTAACCATGGAAATTTTTTTTAGAACTAAGAGGAACACAATGTACTGAAGGAAATGACAACATAATTGATAGTTTGGAATGGAAATAAACCTAAAGTATCAGAAATGAGGAATCAAATGAGAGGAGGGTTATGGAAAACTTCTCCAAGCATGGTAGAGACAGAGAAAGCCTGGAGGATGAACTTTAGAGTTATGTGATTGACAAGCGAATCTTATTAGAACAAGTGGTTTAGGTATTGGACCTAAGACAACAAGGATAGATCATACAAGAAGGACTATTAATCCTAATGCAAGGACTGAGCTTACAGGGTTTAGGATAAAGTGCAGAGCCTCTTGCACTAATAAATTTTGCATATACAAGGACTAAGACCTATATGAATAACTCCTTGTGTTCAAGGAATTGAGTAATTCCAATGATAAGGTTAATGTTATATTTTTCATTTGGAAAGATGCTTGGATTGTTTATTTATTTCACAACGGAGGTACTAAGATGCAAGAGTATAAGAGTGCCTAACTATTGAGTGAAGCAAAGTAGTGCACCCTCTAGAAACCTTGGCTTGGGTGAGGAATTATGTAGCTTTTATTTATGAGTTGGGACGTGGTTGATGTCAGATAGACTCAATACCTAGAAGGAAGAGGTCACTAGCTTGGAAGGCAGAGGTGTCAAGTCATTGTTAAATAGATTGAAGCAAAGCTACAAGGTTTAGGATCTTGTAGTATGCAGAGAAGTACAACCGAAGCTCAATGAAAGGGGACAGTTAGGATATTGACTAGTGAAGGACATTACCAAGCAATGCAACCATGAGAATGAGGTGGAATATATCAACTTACCTCCTTATATTTAAATTATTTTTCATTTTTGAAAATACTATTGTATGCTACTGATTTAAAGCATGGAAAGCTAGAACGAATAGACACTAATAGGAAAAAAAATGAAACGATAGGTGCATAAAGACATGTTGCAAATTCATATGATAATGATGAGAATACACGTAATCTACATATAGACTTATTAAGAAGTGTGCTAACATAAAATATTATGATGAATATTTATGATCAATGATAATCCTGGGTAACCAGGAAGGGTTGTCAGCATGGATGACAGTGCTAGGGATGTTATATATATCATTGTGAGGAGAAGGTTGTGGATAATGATATGTTGGTCTAGAATTTGGAAAAAAGAGTGCATGAACCTCCCCAAGACACTAATGAATTAGGTAGCACCCAATGTTAAAAGAAAAACCTTACAGGTACGATTTGATATGCCCAAGTGGTAAAAGGGAACTTAGGTAAGGATTTTATTAATAAAAGTTAAGGATGTATAATTTAGTACTTGCTATGCATTGGGTAATTCCATGATTACCTAGTTGATTTTGATGTATGAAATTTTTTATAACAAGTGTACAAGAGTGATCTCTTGCTGATTGTTGTGATATGAAGAGGACAACATAATTATGAGAATCCTTGTGAGTCTTGTGCTGGGCCCAAGATATGAACAGTTTTATGAAATTTATTAGATACTTTTCTCGAATGTATATATGTGTTTTCATGTTTTGGAGAAGTTTTTGAAGCGATTTTATGCCAAAACTCTATGATCCACATCAGGTATGCATAATTCATGTTTTATGATGATCTTGAGTATGATTCAATTTGATTTTATGTTTCCATAGATCTAATTCACATTTTTTGGTGTTACAGGGAAAAATCGCAGCATGTTTTTGCTTCCGGCACTAAGTTCGATACTCCATCTGGTACTCAATCCGGTACCCGGTCCGACACTCCGTCCGACACCCCGTCTTGCACAAAAATGATGGGCGATTTGGTGGTTATGGTATTGGCGGCTAGTGATGGGTGAACCAAGAACACGGGTTTTGCTCGTGCTTGCCCCCTCCAACTACTGAACTCTTGACAACTCATTTTGGTTTGTTAAGCAGGGCGATTATTAGCTCGCTCCATTTCAGCAGTTAGGGCACCATTAATGTAATTTACTATTTTTAGAAGAGGTTCGACCCTCCAGTGGTCGACCTCTTGGTTTGTAAAGCTTATAAATACCACCGTGGTAGTCATACAATAGTTAAGCAGTTGAAGTAGTGTGTTAGAGACAAATACGATTTTCCTTTGTTTTGCCATTTTCAGTTGCGAGAATTATATAAAACTGCGTTTTTTAGTTTTAATGGTGAAATCGGTTTGTTGAGTTCGTGGTGTGCATTTGAGAAGTGACCACAACTTGCTAGGGGGCCCACCAGTAGTCTGGTAACTGTTCTATAAGTTTATTTATGAATTCCATAGCTTAGATGTCTTTTATCTCATTTCTTGTACATGAATTGCTATTTTGTTTCTTTGTCATATAATTTGTTTTTATAGTTTAACTGTGTAAGTTCTCTTTTGAAGGTTAGTATGAAGGCTTTTGTCAATATGCATTGATTTTGTAGTTAGTAGGAACAAGTTTGAAAACTTATGCACTAACCCCGTGTGCGATTAAATATTAGATTATATGTTATTATGGTTTTAAAATCAAGTTTAAAACAGAGTTTTAGAACAAAATTCTAGTTTATTATTTCTTTAACGAGGCTTCGATGGATGGATAGTATTAGTTCTAGTTTTCAATTGTAGATTGTCTATTTAATTGTTATCTAGATTTTGCTTAACCAGTTGTTAATTAATTTGCTCATTAGTTTACTTTTTATATGCTAAGAATCATGTTTAATTTATGTTTATAAGCATTTTCCCTTTTTGCAATTTGAGTTGTTGAAATAGGTCTAGCTTAGTTTTACTTTATGCAATTCATTTCCTAGATTTAGGTTGCAATTCTAGTTTTTAGTTAATGATTAAATTTAGTTGTGAGTTTGCTTACATAGCATAGAGTAAAATTATAATCTCGTTATACTGTTGATGGTTAATGCATGAGTAATAATCAGATGAATATGCAGGGTAATTAACATTGTTTCTATAATGGCTAAGTTCTCACTGGATTGTTTAATTCACACCTTTCACTTTGCCATTGAAATCAATATCGAGTTTATACCTCTTGAATTATCTTTCATTGTCAAGTGCCATCATGATATTATAAGACACCGGAGACATTCACACAACCATCAACACTATATTTGAGTTTTCATAGGTTAAAAGATAGTTTCTTGCTTTTGTAGATCAGAAGATAGATTTATTGTTGTTGTAGGATAGATAGCCTTTTGCTTTGGTAGATTAAAGAGTAGTTGCTTATCATAGATTAAAGATTAGTTTTTAATTCTTCTTTCTTTCAATTAAGTATATTTCCTTTTGTAAATTAGAAATAGTTGTATTAAGAATAGAGTTCACTTGTCTCTTAGTTAGTTGTATATTGAGTAGTCTTACTTAGTTTACTTGTTGTAGAAGTTATCCTAGGGTAGTTAGATGTTTACTTGCTTTAATAGGTTAACTGCTTACTTTTCTATTCTTGCTTTGATAGTGTAGTTGCTTGTTTATTTACTTGCTTTCACAGGATAGTTGTTTATTGAATTTAGGTAGGCTAGTTAAAGTAGTTTGTTATTTTCTTATTGTTATGCTTAAATAGTTGCTTTTGCTTATTTTTATGATTGAACTAGTTTGCTTCAAGAAGGGTTTTCATTTGTTTACCTAGAACTATCCATTGATCCTTGGTTCAAAAGTACTTAGGTTACATAGTTTAAAGCTGCTTAGTAGGGTTTGCTCACTAGATAGCTTTGCTTGAATAGATTAGCCCTTAGATAGCCACTTCCTTAGTTAGACTATACTACTACCAGTGCTTCTACCTTGGCATATATTTTGCTACAACTCTAAGTTTACTTACCCTGAGTTGACAATTTAATTGAGGGTTTTTAGTGTGTTTTTAGTGCATATAGAACACCCATCATTTTTGGCACTGTTGCCGGGGAGTTGTCTCAAGGTAGGAAGTAGTTAGGAAATAGATCATTCCTAGACCTTAACATTAGATTGGTGGTGGGGGAACTTTAAGACAAGAGGTAAGAACTTGCCATCTGCTATTGCAGGTTCTCCCAAACCTAATGGTAGTTAGGAAATAGATCATTCCTAGACCTAGGGATCCAAAAGGTAGATACATTAAGTCTAAATCAGACCTTTCAACCAAAGTTCCTTCGGATCTTTTTGGGGGAAGGGACATTCCACTTATAAAATCCGTAGACCGATACCGAAAAACAAGAGCTAGCTCAACTCAAAGAGCTAAAGTAGTCTCTGAAGAGACTAACATAGGGAGCACTATAGAACAAGAAATTGAAGCATCAATCATATTGGGACAGGAGGCAAGACCAATCGAGCCTTCCGCAGAAACAAACAATACAACCTTTTCTTTTACACCACTACCAAGAGATCCTAACTTTGAGCACATCATAGACTGTGAACAGGTGAATATTTTGTTTGGTAGTTCAACCAATGTAATTATCTCTCAGACTGACATAGAAACCTTGGCACCAATAGTCTCAACCGACTCGAGTAGAGTACCATACATCCAATTAGTAGGAAGACATTTCCATCAAAGGGAAACCTTATTCTCTTCAAAGATAAAACCACCTAGGTACTCTCTTTTTGGAAACCAAACCAACATGGATGATCAGGAGGATCATAACAATGTAAGACATGGGGAGGAAGAAGAAACTGGAAACCAAACCAAAACTACCTTTAGGTTTCCGATTTTGGAGACCACTCCAAATGTCAACATGAAGAATATTCCTCTCTCAGCATTGCCTACCTTTTATGGTAAAAAAAGTGAAGATCCAGACACCTTCCTATTTGAATTTGACATCTTGTGTAGGAGCTATAACTACGTACAAGATGCCCATAAACTAAAACTCTTTCCTGTTACCCTCAAAGAATCTGCACTAAGATGGTTCATGGGGTTGGGGGAATCTAGTATTAGGTCTTGGGAAGCCATGAAGGACATCTTTCTTAAAAAGTACCAAGACTACTGCAAGACCAAAGAGTCTCGTAATGACATATTTAAAATCCAACAGTTAGAAAACGAGACCCTTGAAGATTATATGGAAAGATTTGGGTATATCTCCCAGAAGTCAAAATACCATGACCTCCCAGAGAATGAAATTAGGGCTCTTTTCCTTAAGGTAATTTCAGAAGAATATCTAGAGATTCTTAACCTAATGGCATCAGGTGACATCTCCCATAAACAATTTGCCGAAATATGTGAAATGTGTAAAAATTACTCAAGGAGTAGAGCCAAAATAGGAAAGAATGTTCGGGACCCTTATAATAGAAACTTAAAACCAGTTAGTTCAGGTGGTATCATAATTCGGGACCCTTAATACCCTTATAATAGATTCCCCTGCTTCAAGATTCCCCTTTTGAGTACATGTTTGGGGAAGAATTTCAGGAACAATTGGACCCATCCATTTTGTCTTAGACATCTTTTATCTTCGAGATAGATGAGTCTGCCATGTCTTATACTATGCCCTATGAGATTAGTCCAGGGAAAGTTTTACATATAAACTCCGGGCCAGATGCAGACCAATAGAAACAGTTAGTAAGTATGCTTAAAAAACAATCAGGAGCATTCGCCTGGGAATACACTGACATGAAGGGCATACACCCTGACACATGCATCCATCACATATATACCCAGGGGGAAGTAACACCTATTAGGCTACCCCAGCAAATGATGAACCCAACACTCAAAGATATAGTCAAGGAGGAGATACAAAAGTTGTTAAATGTCGGATTTATTTATCCCATCTCTGACAACAAGTGGGTATCCCCACTTGTAGTGGTTCCAACGAAAGTGACCGGGAAATGGAGAATTTGTGTTGATTTCCGGGAACTCAACAAAGCCACTCTAAAAGATTACTTTCCTCTCCCTTTCATTGACCAAGTTCTAGATACCTTGTCTGGAAATAAGTACTTTTCCTTTTTAGATGGGTACATCGGGTAAAATCATATTCTTATAGCACCAGAGGACCAGGACACAACTACCTTTACTTGTCCTTGGGGCACCTATGCCTATAGGGTATTACCATTTGGATTGTGTAATGCTCCTGCCACATTTATAGAAGAGTACTAGGGATATTTTTCGATCTTATTCATGATTGTGTGGAGGTATAAATGGATGAATTCACAGTTTATGGCAACACTTACTAGGAAGCCTTAAACAACTTAGAAAAAGTCCTTATCAGATGCCAAAAAATTAACTTGTCTCTAAGTCATGAAAAATGTAAAATGTTGTTGACTGAGGGAGTGGTTCTAGCACATCATGTTTCATCTGAAGGGATAAAAGTCGATACTACAAAGATTGAGGTCATCATCAGACTTCCATCCCCCAAGACTCAGAAAGAGATGAGAAGTTTTCTTGGACATGTCAGATATTACCGACGGTTTATTGAAAATTTTACAAAGATTGTTGCACCTATGTTTGGATTGTTAATAAAATATGTTGATTTTGTTTGGACTGAGCAGTGTCAAGTTGCCTTTGAAACCCTAAAAGCTGAGTTTCCTGTGGCACCAGTTCTTAGAGGGCCCAATTGGACTCTCCCATTTCACATATCTACTGATGCCTCTGACACCGCAATAGGAAGAGTATTAGGGCAGAAAGAGGACCAACAGTCCTATGCCATTTATTTTGTGAGCAAGAACTTGTCCCCTACCGAGTTAAACTACACAGTCACTGAGAAGTAATTCTTGGCAGTTGTTCATGTTATTAACAAGTTTCGTCATTACATTACAGGTTACAAATTATTTGTACATACATATCATTCCACCATTAGATTTCTCATGAATAAACCTATAACTAATGGCCGAGTGACTAGGTGGCTCCTGTTATTGCAATAATTTAATATCATTGTGCTTGACCGACCTGGAAAGGATAATGTAGTAGCTGATTTTCTTTCACGAATAAAAAAATGAGGATGATGATATCCCGGTAGATGATAGTTTCCTAGATGAGCATCTTTTTTCCCTCTCTGTCAATACCCCATGGTTTGCAGATATGGCAAACTATTTGGCTACTAGGAAGTTACCGTCTCATTTGTCACCTCATGAAAAGCGTAAAATTATTACACAGAGTGCTAATTACTCTTGGGTTGGCCATGACCTTTTTCGCACAAGCCCTGATTTGATTATTCGTAGATGTGTTCGAGAAGACGAGGTGCCTGAAATACTATGAAGTTGTCATGATGGACCATGTGGTGGCCATTTTTCTGACAAACGAACAACATATAAGGTGTTACATTTAGGTTACTATTGGCCTAGCATTTTCAAAGATGTTGCCAAGTATGTGAGAAGTTGTGATAGTTACCAAAGGGTAGGAAGACCTACGCCAGCTGACGAAATTCCCTTGTGTGCCCGAGTTATGATAGAACCCTTCAAAATATGGGCCCTTGACTTTGTAGGACTAATTTCACCCATGTCCCATAAGAAGAACTATATTTTGGTTTGTACGGACTATGTCACCAAGTGGGTAGAGTCAAAAGCCCTATTCAGGGCTACATTGAAGTCTGTTGTCAAATTCATCTATGAAGACATCTTTACCCACTTCGGTGTCCCTCATGAAATTGTTACAGACCAAGGCACTCAATTCATTTCCAAGCTGATGAGAGAGCTAACATAGAAATATGGGATTAAACACTGTAAATATTCTCCATACCACTCGCAAGCCAATGACCAGGTAGAATCTACAAACAAATTTCTGGAAGCCATATTCATCAATACTGTTCAATTGCATCACCGGGATTGGGCTGATAGGCTCCCAGAGGCTTTGTGGGCAGACCGAACCACCTGGAGAAATACCACTAGGCATACCCCTTATGAGCTAGTGTACGGGAAACAAATACTTCTACCAATAGAATTCCAAGTAAGTACCTTCCGTATTTCCGCAGAATTACGATTGAACTTAGATGAGGCTCATAAGCAACGAGCCCTACAATTGAATGAGTTATATGAAATCAGGAAAGATGCCATCCAACGGACGATATTAGTCCAAAACCAGAGGAGCAAGTGGCATGACAAGTTTATTAAGAAGAAACACTTCCAACCTGGTGATTGGGATTTGTTGTTTGACTCTCAATTCAAAACCTTCAAAGGAAAACTCACCACCCGGTGGTTGAGCCCTTACAAGGTAGACACTGTTTATGAAAATGGAGCTGTAAAAATCAAGACAATTGACGATGGATAAGTCTCCTTTGTAGTAAATGGACACCGACTCAAATTTTATCATAAGCCCATTTCCAAAGATGATTTTCTATAGGTCATGTCAACTAACAAGGCATTGGCCTTAGTAGATGGGGAAGTCCCACTTTGTTCTTGAAAAGTTTTCTGAATTTTCTACTGTACATATCTAAATAGTTTTTGAATTTTGTTAATAAGCAAATTCTAGAGATTTCCGCAAGTATTTATTTCACCAGGAGTAGACAGTTTCAAGGAAATATAAAAGAAGGATTTTTCTTCAAAACATTGTTACACTTGAATTTTGTGTCTGCTAAGCATCAAATGAATATTGACTTACTGTAATTAGCCATATTTTTGTAAAAAAAATTATTTTCTTAAGGCATTCCAAAGTAGTTGCTCTTGAAACTCTTCACCACTGTATAAGGAAGTGATACCATAACCATCAATCTTAGAGGTCTCTCATATAGTTTTTCCAAGAAACTTGAGTAAGTGAGTAAAGTGTCTTTATCAAAGAGTAACAAGGAGGTCTAATTAGCGGTTAGTCATGGAAACATCACAATAACTACAAAAGAAGAAAGTGAGTTGATCCTAGAGACACCTTTTTGTTCTTTCTCAATGGTACCATCCACTACACACTAAATAGATTGATTTTATCATATCTTTAGATAGGCCACATCCGCTTAAGTACCCCTTACATTGGGACAATCACTAAGTAATATAACGGAAAGTCATCCTCTAACATAAATACCATCCCAATTAAAAAAAAAAAACCAGTTGTTTTCAGAGTTGTCCTGTAACACCCTGTTTCCCCCAGATTGTAAATATAACTGAACTGGCCAAGGACTATGGAAAAACTCATAAGTATGAATATGTGATGTAAATGGACCTGCAGGAAGAGGTCAATGGATGTAAATAACAGTTTGAATTTATTGTAGAACTGCTGAGAGGGGATGTGCAAAAAAGAGACCACGATGGTGGTGGAGGGCACCTGGAAAAAGGGGCGTTAACTTCCACCAAGAATTAAATACCG
>SNQJ01S0076895.1:24563-36618 GCA_010110895.2 Picea sitchensis | reverse complement strand
GGTTAAGGATGTTTTATCACAAGTGGAAGGATTAGGCTCAAGGGGTAGATGGATTGCTAAAATCCAAGAGTATGATTTGGAAATTAGACCTACAAAGTTGATTAAGGGCCAAGGTTTGGCTAAGATGTTAACATAAAGTAATGAGAAAGCCTTAGGAATGGTTTGCCAAATTAATGATGAAGAGTTTCCTCCCAATTTATTAAAGCTTGAACAGGTAGAATGGTACACAGACATCATCTTTTATCTCAAGAATCTGACTTGTCCAAGCCATCTAGTAGGACATAAGAAAAGGGCCTTAAGGTTAAAATCTGCTAAGTATGTTCTTGCTAGAGATGGGTTAGGGTGGAAGAATCCTGATGGAGTTATCCTTAGATGTGTGGATGATGATGAGTCAAAGAAACTAATGGATGAATTCCATGGGGTATTTTGTGGTGGACATTTTGCTGCTAAAACTACTACCCACAAGATCCTTAGAGCAGGATATTATTGACCCACTATATTTTCAGATGTGCATTAGTTTGTTCGGAAATGTGAGCTATGCCAACTTTTCACAGGAAAGCAAAAATTAGCAGCTCTCCCTTTGCAACCAATTGTGGTTGAGGCACCTTTTCAGCAGTGAGGTTTGGACTTCATCGGGAAGTTTAGTGATAATTCAAGTAATGGGTATTCATGGGTTCTCACAACAACATATTACTTTACAAAGTGGGTTGAAGCCATTCCTACCAAATCAACAACTGAGAAGATTGTGATGGATTTCCTAGAAGACAAGATTATAACTAGATTTGGGGTCCCATCAAAGATAGTGACAGATAATGCCAAGGCCTTTTGTTCAATTGAGATGTCTTCTTTTTGTTTCAAATATGGTATTATCTTGTCACATGCATCAGATTACTATCCTCAAGGAAATGGTCAAGCAGAGTCAAGTAACAAAAACTTAATGACCATAGTTAAGAAGATAGTTGGTGAGAATAAGAAATCTTGGGATGGTAAAATTAAACATGCATTATGGGCTGACAGAATAACAAAGAAAGCAACAACTGGGAAGAGTCCGTTTGAGTTAGTATATGGATTGGAAGCTAGGTTGCCAGTACACCTTAGACTTCCTACTTATGGGTCAGTTGAGGATTTTTCCACAGAGCAGGATGCAGTTCAGAACAGGGTCAATCAGGTCATTGAGTTAGATGAAATCAGACGAAAGGCTTATGATCAGAATTGCAAAAATTAGAGTAAGGTAAAGAAGGCTTTTGACAGGTAAGCTAGGCAGAGGGACTTCATGATTGGGGATACAGTTTTGCTATGGGATAAAGGAAGAGAAAAACCAGGGAAACATGGCAAGTTTGACAGTTTATGGTTGAGTCCATATTTGATCAGAGAAATAGCAGGGCCTAATTCTTTTCATCTCAGCCATTTGAATGGTGAGCCCATCAATATTCCAAGGAATGGGTAGCACGGTGCATCCGGTGGTCTTCCATGTTTCCCTGAGCTGAGCTAATCTTTCTGTGCAGTCGGCCTTTTCCCCTTGAAGGAGACACCCTCGCAAATCCTGATAGGAAGGGCCCCTATACCACGGGCAAACAATTGCAGCAGCTTCAAACATGGGATGGTAGAAGGGGTTATTGGTAATGTTAAAAGGTATATCACTCCAAAGAAAACATTTGGCCACAAGCGTGTTGGCCTCCTCCGTCTCTTTTTTTTTAATCAATGACCGAATAAAAGGTTGCCCCCCAGGTGTTGACCTCATCACAAAGTAAGATGAGGTTGATGAGGGGGCTGCAAAAGTTGAGGGGATTGCAGATGTTGAGGGCCCTGTGGCTGAGGAGTGGGATTGTGGTACTGGTCCCCCCTTAGAGGCACTTGTTCCAGTGTATCTATTTGTAGTGGAACGTGCAAGTTCATTTTTGCGAGCCTCGGTCGCATCCCTCTTACTAGCCATATCAATGAGTGGTTGGTTTGCAATACACATAATTTCCGTCGTACTGTTTGGACAAGGATCCACCTTAAACCCAGGGATTTTGGCAAGGTGGTATTTCAAGCGGCTAATTCCTGCAAAAATCCTTTTGCCGCAAATATTGCATGTCAATACTTGTCTATTGGGAAGTTGCACTGGTTCACAATACACCCACATTGGATCCAATCCCTTCAACATTTTCTTTAGATGAAAATATTAAACCTATTGCACAAAAAAAAACTAAAATAAACTCACGATAATGCAAAGGTTAAATAATAAGAGATAGATGAATTAGAATGATTGAATCTTCCATTCAAAAACAACAAGAAGAGGCACATTGCAAACCCTATCCTAACTCTAAAAATTTAAAAAACAAAGTTCAAATCTTTAAGTTCAAACTTCAAACAAATAAAAGAAAAACGTTTTTGATCATACCTGGAAATCTTGATCTCTCTGCTGGCGCTAATGGAAACAAGATCCTTGGCTTTCTCCTCCTTGGATAGATGCACAATGGCTTTCCTCACACCTCTCTAGCTCTCTCACATTTCACAAATGAAATAAGGACCAAAAAAAGGCACCTGCGGCCTCTAAAACCCCACTTGCGCGCACTTTACCTGCAAAAAACCTCAGCAGGTCGACATATTGTATCGACCTGCGACACATTGGCAAAATGTCGGGAGTTAATGAAAGTGTCGCGACACTTTCGAAGTTTCAGATATGTCGCGAAATTTTTGAGGGAAAGTTTCGGCCCGGGGAAAATGTCGGCGACATATACGACATATCCGATATTTCGACGATATATTCAACAATGATTTTCACAACACTTGCAATATCTTTTTCAAAGCAATTTGTCTCATAACATAGCATTTCATGTTCACTTTTCAAGCAATCTCAAAGTTGTGTGATTTATATTTCAAGCAAGTCACTCTCAAGCAACTCACTTTTCAAGCAACATCTTTCATTGTGGATATCTCATGTTCATTGGTATAAAATCTAAGTCTTCTTTTGTATAATTGTAAGATCATCTAATTGGTTATTCTTTTTCATCATAAATTTCATCTTTGACATGCTTCAATTATTTCATCTATAAATTGATGTGGTTTGAATGTTTCACTATCTAATTATTCATTATTTCCTTTGTATGTCTGTGTAATAATCTAACTTGTCATTTTCATTGTAAGCTATCTTGCCATATTCAATTTGTAATTATATCAATTATAAAGTAATTCCTTGTTGTATCCTATAGCATTGTTTATTTTTGTATAAGTTGTACTTAATTCTTTTGTTGTATAATCTAATTGACCCCTTGCCCAACCCTTAGGCACTAGTCTTAGTTGACCTTAGGGAAAGGTTTGATTCTCATTAAAAGATTTGCATTTGCATTGTTGCTTGCCATATAGGCTAGCTTCCCTTTAGCTTTAACAAACTTAAATTAACTCCTAGAATTCATTTAAGAATTCACATAGTAACTAGGGTCTACCCCCCTTTAGCTTCCCTAGGAGTAAGCCTAGACGAAAGAAGTTCAAGTCGAGGTGATAGTGGGCTTGAAATTAGGCATTTTGCCTCCAAGGACACACTAACTGGATTGGACTTAGTCCACGTTAGCAAGTGTGTATAAGGATGGTAACATGACTAAACTCACTATCCTGGATCATGGCTCGCCAAGGCATCTCAATGAAATGAAAGCCTGTCAATCCACGACTATCCTCGTTCCTAGGTATCGTGAGGGGAAAGGAAAAATCCACAACTCCTCTCACGACATTCCCACAATGACACAAATCAATCACTGGCTCAACTCTGTTGGTCATCAACCTCATCCGAGACAATCCATCACTCAGATGAATTCCAAGATCCCACCTTCACATTGGAAGTCCACCACTCTCAATGCCTGTCGATTGCTGTTGTGCCCCACCAATAACCATCAGAGTCCAAATGAGCCAAATCTTGGATGTGCAATCCCTGTAGCAGATAATGCCACCCACTACTTTGCCAGCTACAATCTCTATGAACCAATCCAAATAAGTCCGGATCTCATCTTGTGCACTCAATGCATTGATCACAGAGTCCAAATAGATGAGCTTTTTCATGGCCACTATGACTCCTATCTCATCCCACTGGCTCCAGTAATCCTCTCCAGCCCTACTGTATACAATGAGGGCATCAAATAACAACAACAAGTGCCTCTGCCACTGCATGAAGGACTGGAAGGTGACTAGTGCGTTGGTCAACCCCAAGGGCATGATCAAGTACTCATGATGATACTCGAGAACAAACCCGTGAGTACCCTGCTCCGTGACTCAAGCCCGATGATATCTTAGATGAAAATCAATCCTCGAGTGATACACTGCTCGTTGAGGCTCACCTATCCACTCACCGATCCTAGTTAACCTTAACCCATTGGTATACTCAATGACTCTGTCAGGAGGTCTCCCAGGAGGAAACTCTCCAAAACTCTATTGTGCACCACCATGTGCCAATGTATAATCCCGTATACTGGGACATACTCCCGTGTTCCCCTGTACTGTCCAGTGCCATGTATGTGCTACTGAATCCAACACTCTACCAATGATGACTAAACCTGTACCACAAAGTGTTTCCATTTCCATCATGTAACTGTCTACCCGATCCATGGACGCATATGCTTCCTCGCGGGCTGGTCCACCAGGAAGGTGCTCAACCATCTCCTTTGTAGCTAAACATTGACCTTCTAATGAGCTCTCCAAAAGAAAGGGCTCTTGACCCGAGAACAGACCTGTGAGTACCCTGCTCTCTCGCCCAGCCCGATGATTTCTCAGATGAAAATTAGTCATCGAGGGATACATTGCTCACTGAGGCTCAATCATCCACTCACCGATCCTAGGTAACCTCAACCCAATGATATACTCAAAGACTTTGTCAGGAGGTCTCCTCGGAGGAAACTCTCCAAAACTCTGTTGTGCACCACCATGTGCCAATGTATAATCCCGTATACTGTGACATACTCTTGTGTTCCCCTGTACCGTCCAGTGCCCTGCATGTGCTATTGGATGCAACATTCTATCGATGATGACTAAACCTGTACCACAGAGTGTGTCAATGTCCATCATGTACCTATCTATCTGATCCATGGACGTGTATGCTTCCCTGCGGGCTGGTCCACAAGGAAGGTGCTTAACCATCTCCTTCGTAGCTAAACTTTGACCCTCTAATGAGCTCTCCAAAGAAAGGGCTCTTGACCCCCACAATGTCAAATTAGAGTGAAATCCAAACTCTCTTCGAGTACCTGCAACTCAGAATGCTCCTTGTTCGGACTCATCATAAGAGGCTCCTCCCTCACATCATGCGTGACACTCACGTCCTCCTGTGTCACGACCGCCAAAGATGATGGAGTCACTGCTGTAAGTGGTGAAGAGAGTGCCACACTCAATTGATAATGTGGCTCCTCAACCTCTCTTTCCTTGTCCTCAACAAACTTGAGAACAAGGTCCCTATCCATAAACAACTGCAAGTAGTTTGACTTCGACTGCTCTAGTGCATCGTTGATGAGACGCAATTGAGCACTAGTGACTGCACTTGCGACTCCATTGTGTCTCTCCTCCATCTGAGCTTTCCACATAAGAGCCTCAACGAATTGATGAGCTCCATGTTCCTGGTCATTACTTGTGTGATTTGACCCTCAGTCACCAACAAGCGATCCTCTAGATCACACAACGCTAGAAGCCTTTGTCCAATCGCATACAAATGGTTTGAGTTATCATTTTCAATAATGTTCACCTCATCAACATCACCCAATGCACTAGGTGATACCATGCTATGATGGGACTCATGCGTGACATCATTCTCCATGCATGGTTCCTGGACAAAAGGATCCATGTCCCCCGACGGTCTCTCAAACACCCATCCTCCGTCATATTTGGGTAGCATCACATCCTCATCATCATAGGAATCATAAACAGGGTATGGTGTTGAATGATCATCATAGTTAGGTGCTAACACACTCTCATCATCATAAACATCCTCAACATAGGTGCCCTCAATCTGTCCAACATGGGTGCTGGTGTCATGGTCCTCGAAGTCATAATAAGTGGGACAAGATGTTGCCCCCTCATCATCGGTACTAGCGACATATCCCGCCAACATTCTAGTGTCGACGACCTCATCATAGGCCATTGCTTGGTCCTCCTCTACGCACACCTCCTCATCATGGCTAGTTGCATGCTCCTCCACGTGGATATGTGCTTCCGTCGCCAACAAGCCCACCTGTTCATCCTGCTCACCTCTTCTCTACTTCTTCTCTAAAATTTTCAAGAGTTCCTTGTTCTAATCTCTATCCTCGAATTTAATGGTGCAATAGGCTTCTAGTGACATGGCAGCTTGGAATTCCTCACCCAATGCTTGATATTCCCTACAATCAGTGATGAGTTCAATATCCTTTCTAAATTGCTCTGAGCTTGCTGCTAGATCCATCCTACTTGATTGAAGAAGTTGCGATATTTTGGCCATGAGTTTTTGTTTAGACTTCATTTTTTTCTTTCCCGCGAATGTTGCCCTTGCTATCAGTCATCAAATGAAAGTGCGCCCCCTCATCAAATGATGCCAAGCAGACGCCACATGTCACACTAAATCACTGCCAAATGTTGGAATTTGACCCTGCCACTTGTCACCTTTGGAGCCAACCACGCCTGCTATAAATAAAAACTGCAAAAAATAGGATCCGACTCCTAAATTTTAGGAAACTGTCAAAAACATCCAGGATGACTAGAACACTGCCATGTGTCTTGCGTCTAAAAATAGAATTTGCTCGCATATCAATGATATCATACTCATCGGATTCGATTTTTCGAGAGGATTCCAAATATGTGGTCAAGATCGACATGTGAGCCCCAGTGCTCCACTTGCTAAAAATAGACATACCATGCATGTCACTCGGAAAAGGTTCAAAAAACTTAGAATGGCTCGAGGATCAGCAGTGGATGCTCAAAATTGTCAACTGAGTCTCTCAATCACCGTCTCCTAAAAAGTAGGGGTACATGTTGTATGTAAACATCTCTTTGAAATGCATAGGAAACCAAGCTAGCTATAACTCTAAAAGAAAAACAACAATATATCGATCATGTACCTGTCTCTGATGGGAACCAATCTCTGACTCACACAAGTGCTAAACTTTGGGAAAATCTCTGAATGCCAGCCTAAGTAGTGCATGCTAGCCTTTAACCCTCGAGATTTTCAAGGGTGAAAATCTATGGGTTAACAATGCGGAAGAAGTGGGGAGGGAGGACCGACACCTCGCAGCCATTGTAAAAGTTTGTAGGAAAGCCATGGGGATATATGACTTTCAACTAGTGCAGAACGACTTGAGGAGTTGGGATGTACACCAGAGGAAGTCAGGTTGGTGTTGAGGTACTTTCACACGGAGCATAAGTCCGACAATATGTATGCCAATAATATGTTTATTAAGATTTTACATGTATAGACAAGCCTCGACCATAGCCAGTAGGTTCTTGCAGGTTCTAATGCCCCTATTCTTATCATGTGATATTCGATGGTGTGACTGGTTTTGTGATTTGCTGAAGTAAAGGACCAACATTGGATTTCAAAAATCCTGTTAATCCTATTTAGGAGCAGAAGGATGCTACGACTAAGTTGAGGGGTCCTCTAAAATTCTACAACTTAGAGGTACTATTCCTATCTTTTTTGTTGTTTCTGCATGTTGACCACCTATTTCAACTAGGGGTCAACTCCATGTTCCATGAAGCTATTGTTAAGTTTTCAATGAGCTGTAGTTCATGCATTCTCTTTAAATTTTCTGTTTAACTATTACTTGAACCATAACTACTGCAGCAAACCAAGATCACAAGAAGAATAACCATGCACAAGAACACAAGAAGTATCCTGGGAAACATTTCTCAACAAGGGAAGAAAACCCAACCAATCCTTTGCTATATTCTTCAAGAGAAAGACCTCCCACACCATCATTAAACCTAGCACACAAGAGGGTGTTGTAATTCTCATAATTTCAGACCACAACTTCGGAAATTATGAGATGACACAATGATAAGTGTGTTTCGTCAATGGGGATTCACCTTTATTTATATAAGACTTGTCACATCAAATGATGTGTCTATTGGCACAATAGGGCCGACCTCAATAACCCAAAATATAATTAATAATTACTATATTAATTATCTTTTACATTAAGGTGGGGCCGACCTGTACCCTTTACATTACAAATAGGGTTATAGGTAAGTCTGACTCTTGAACAATATAGCAAGGGATCTCATACACCCACTAGTGCTCAACCACTAAGGGCACATCCATAGGGATGTCCATATCTCTATCTCACTGTGTCTTACAGGAGAACCACACTCACTAGTGCTCAGCCACTAGGATCACATTCACCTGTGCTCATCCACAGGCACGTCCAATCAAGAGATCTTCTTTCCCATTGCATTACACAGGAGAGTTATCTGGAGTTCATCATCTCAACTCTCTGCTCAGAGGAGGCTAATACATCGTCTTTATCTCTGTCTCATGACGATGCACCCAACTCTATGGGAATTCACACGTTCACCTTGTGCTCAGCCACAGACATGTCCAACTCAACAGATCTCCTTTCTGACTACGTTACACAGGAGAATCATTTGGATTTCTTCTCAAGTCTTTGTAAGAGGAGGCTATCACTACGTTCTAGCTTTGTCTCAGATAGGAACCACACACCCATCTTAAGGGGCTTTCTCTCAGGTCTGTGTCCTGGAGGATGTCTCACGTAGTTGTAATCATCAACACTCCCTGTCAGCTAGGGAGGCATTCTCCATCAGGCCAAGTCTCGTACGAAAGTATTCGAATTTGATACGGGCTGTAATCATCAACACTCCCTCTCAACTAGGGGGAGGTAATCTCCACCAAGCTAGTTTCTCACAGAAGTACTCTACCTTCGTATTGGTAAGCTGTTTGGTGGAGATATCTGCAATCTGCTCATGTGTAGGAAGATACTGCACGTGTACTGCTTTCCTCTGCAACATGTCTCTGATATAATGTTATTTTATCTCAACGAGTTTCGATCTATCATGAAACACGGGGTTCTCGAAGAGCTTTACACACAACTCTGGTTATCATCATAGAATCCATCTCATGATCAAGTAAATCTGTTAGAAGCTTGTGAAGCCACATTGCTTCGCACACTCAGTGCTATATACTTTGCTTCTGTGGTACTCAAGGCCCCAGAGTTTTGTTTCCTGCTGCACCAGGAAAGCATGGCAAACTTCACGGTAAGACAACAACCGGATGTGCTCTTCCGGTCCACTGTACGCTCTGCCCAATCTGTATCGACATATTCCTGCAAACTCAAGTTCACAGTGAGGCATATCTCAGGCCATATCCAACGGTGCCTCATATATATCTCAATACATGCTTTATTGCTATCTAGTGAGTCTGTCTCGGTTGACTCATGGATTGACTAAGCATATTTGCTGCATAGCATATATTAGGTCTGGTGTTAACCAGATACATCAATCATACAATCAAGTGTCGGTACACATGTGGATTATTCTCGTCTTGAATCGTCATCATTTATTTTTCGTCAAATCCATCACCATCGGTGTAGACATGGATTTGCATTCTGTTATATTGAACTTCTTTTAATATCTCCATTGTATATTTTCCTTGATTTAGGAAAAGTCTGATTGGTCCTCTGTCATACTTCTTGTCCCAAAAAGTAGTACATCATACCCATATTCTTCATCTCGAAATCAAAAATCAAAGTTACTTGTCACAACACGACTTCTTTGAATAAATCATCAAAGTCAGGCTCTCGTCACCAACAATGTAATAGTATAGGTTTGGATCAACAACACTTCTGCTGAGACCTAAACTTCATCAAGAATCCGTCTATCTGATGTAGTTTCCAACTCATGGATGGTAGTACAAATGGAAGTGCATCGGATTACCGGATCAATATGTCTCATCATAGTTCACTCCCTCTGCTTGTGAGAATCCTCTGACTACAAGTCTCTTTTTATATTTCTCGATACTTCCATCAGTTGCATGTCTTTCTACTTCTTGCATAGTTTGTCAAGCCTAGATAGGCCTTTTATGGCCTACTGCAAAGTTCGTGGGAAAATCAATTGGAACAACTATATCAATGGCTATCTCCCTCTGGACTGCTGAAGAGGAAGAAGATAATGCCTTTCTTCCTCAATTTGTTTGACTTCTTCTGAGTCAAGTGACTCCCTCTGAAGTCTGAAGGATAAGCATCTTCCTTTGTTGTTAATCTGCCTGGAACAAGAAACAAACGAAAGGAAACAAGACAAAAATATATCCTAGTGGAGATTCATGAGTACATCTTTAGAATCAAAATATTTTAGGGATTGTTGTCACAGCTACAACACCTACTTGTAATGTAGCAACCTTAGAAATGTAGGTTATAGTCATGATAAAAACAATCAAACCTGGAGTTTTCACTTCCAGTGTGTTCTTCTGAGTGCATTGAGACTTCTCTGGGTCCATGATTTGCACCAAGGGTTCCTTCCTCCTGCAAATACCCTTATGACAATGATGCAAATAATATATATATATATATATATAAGTGCATGCTTGAGAGTGTACATCAACGGAGGTTCTGCTTGTTTGTCTTGTAGCCACCTATACTCTGGTCTAGTAGCAACTTTCTGCATGCTCAGGACAGACCTCAGACTTGGTCCTTTTATACCTTAGAGACTCCTTCAGATTTGGGCCTGGAACTCTGCTCAACATCCTGGCTTCTATCAACAACAATATTGTTGTAGTGCTATTTGTCAAGTAACTCATACATAGCCCTTGCTATTGGACAATGCATTTTAGGGTGCACAGCTGATGCAACCTTTTGTTACTGACAACATTGCCACATATTTTCTTGACACCATACCAGCAGATTCATTTCGCTATTCTCTTTTCCTTGGAGGAAGAGACTCTTTATATTCTATTGACCAAATGTGTAAATGTTCAGTTTCTCCAGGCTTTGTAAGTGTATCTTCTATATATCTCTTCTGTGAATATACTCGCACTTCATTTTGCATGGCAACTGCCAATAGTAATTGGGCATTGCCTACAACAATCCAATCCAAGGCAGTGACACGACCTGAAAGAGATATCCTGTCCTCAAGTATGAAATTACCATCAACCAAATAGGTCTCAACATCCCAAATATTAACAATCATACCATCAAGTGCAGTAATAGAGCTTGCAGTTGCAATCTTATTGCCACCATTCGCTAAAGAAATCGCCTTTACTAGACCTTCAACAAGTTTAATCAGGCCCACACAATGCCATGAAACCTTTGCCATCTGACAATATGTGGTAAATGATTCTTGGTCCCGGGAATCACTTATTTTCCAAAGCTTTAGAACTCCATCAGAATGGCATGTGGCAAAATCATAGGCAGTTGTTTTATAGCTTGCACCAGGCAGAGCACCCTTTGACTTTCTCTGCCAAGTTCATCTCATTAGTGTTAAGGTGTGCTTCTGTCCCTTTAAATCCTCCTCTCTCAGCACATTGCTTTTTCCCATAGTCCTCGGCCTGCTACAGGAAGCTTACACAGTTTTTAGCATCCCACAGTCTATCTGGAAAAGGAAAACAATACTCTTTTAATGCCCTCGGACTGAGGTAAGATTTGCACAGGACAACAACCTCATTATTGTCTTCAGGAATCTGGACAGTCTCGAATTTTTGTGCTGCGACAGCCTTTGATTTCACTTCAAAAGGGGTCCGACCCTTCTTCTTTAGGTGTCTGCTATTAGGGTATATCCGCGACAACTATGGAGGGGCCTCAAAACATACAGAATTCTTTACAGTGGCTGCGGTTTAGAGTAGGCCATGCCCCTTAGGTCTGCGACTACCTTCTCCCTAGGTTCCGACCTCTTCTTCTAGGTTCCAACCCTTATCCTAGGTTCATGCCTCTTCTCCCATACACTTTGTTTGCTGTTTCAGGGGTTAAATTCACCACAAAAATTTTAAAGAAAAGATCCGGCCCTCTTCTTCTTACCAAAGAATTTGTAGACCTTGTTGTCGCCCTAATGCACACTTGCAGACGTGAGCTAAGTCCCGCTCACTTAGTGTGCCCTCGGAGACACAATGTCTAAGTTCCGGCCCACA
>SNQJ01S0076894.1:6960-43517 GCA_010110895.2 Picea sitchensis | reverse complement strand
ATCAAATATGACACATACCATGATACCTCGGACCAATTACCTCATGGAGCAAGAGCCTTCTTTGATACAAGCCCAGACCGGTAGTGATGGAGGCTGGTACTGCTGGCAGGACAAAGCTGGGCGAGAAGAAGAAGATGGGTCCTCCAGGACCATGCTCAGGTCGCTCCTGCTCTCGGTACTCCATGTCTAGGACCATGTGGGCCTCGAGACATGATCTCCTAGTTATCCCGATGGTATCGGGGATAACAGGGCCCTAACTAAGTCAAGTTCTTTTGACGTAGGGTCAGAGAAGAGATTTATCCACTGACAGTGGCATCCTTCTCCCTTTTATGGTAGAAAAGTAATATTTTCCTTCCTTGGACTTCTTCTTGACGATGTAAGGGCCAAGGCATAAAACATCATTCCTTTGATCATACTTTGAATCGCCCCTCTTTTTATCCCACATGAGTGCAAGGCTCCCTTCACTGTAGTTAATATAAGGTATATTTTCAAAGTAAGGGTATGAAGATGGTTCTGCATTAACCGCATCTTGAATGACCTTTTCACTTTCCTTGTCTCCTTTATCTTCCTGTTTCTTTAATATCTTGGCGGACATAGGCTCCGTTCCTTGGAATTTTGCAAGATTTTCTATGTATTTGTTTGTCTTTGGAAGCAAGGTGTCTATACAGTCTTCTTGTAGAAAAGGAAAATCTTGAGGATCATACTCAATGATCTTGAGAGGAACATCAAAATCGCACTCACTATGATAATCAGGGCCAAACATATACATTATGTGCTTCTTGACCACCTGCCTGCTATATAGGATCTCAAAAGTGTCATCTCCCATGGGAATGTGTGCATGGGTGAGATCCATCCTGAGAAAACTATTGAGGGTAGAAGCCCAACTCCTCGACAAAAGCATGCCCCAAGCATCTGGAACATCAATGACCACTATGTTCATGATGAGGCTAATATGAGGGAAGTCCAACAAATACACCTCAATGTCTTCTATGAGATCGTAGACCTTCACCTTTTTCGAATCAATGCCACAAACATTTCCATATGGGCGTGTTGTCTTCAAACCAAGTTGTTTCATGACCTTCAGGGATGTCACATTTGTCGAGGCTCCTGAATCTAGCATGCAATTATTTAGACAGAGACCATTTGTACCTAGAGAAAGATAGAAAGGAGGGGTATCATCCTCTCGCCGTCCATGATACATAGTATTCAAAATCACAAGGGGATCTTCTGCTTCAACTAGTACCTTCAACACTTTCAAGACTTCTCTTTTGACAGAAGGAATCTTTCACATTTCCACCACAGGAACTGCCATATTCATCTTTCCAATCATGGTTGGAACGTCTATGTTCAACTGAATTTCTTGATCTGTTTGTGTTGGTTTCCGAAGCAAATCATGGATTGGAGGTGGGAGGGGTGGGATGACCTTCCCTGTTGGTTGGGTTGAGATGGAGCTTCTTTTCCCAGCTGGGATGGAGCTTCTTTTCTCAGCTAGGATGGAGCTTGTTTCTCTGGTGGTGGATGAAATGAAGTTTGTGGAGGGGGGATAGGAACCTTATTCCTTCTGGCATAAGTCATGATTTCCCTCTTCTTCAACTCTTTCCTCCAGTCCTTCGTCAACTGGTTGAGCACTATGTGTCGTCCTTCTATGGCTACCCTTTTCCAGACTTCATCAAGTTGTTCTTGTGTAATGTCCACATACTCATCATCATCACCCTGAAAGGAAAAAATTGTACCTATGAAGTTCATATTGTCAGGTGAGTCCTTCTCCCTCCCGGGGCATTCCTCCTTTGGATGAGGTTCTTGACAAGGAGAGCACCACTGTTATTATTCAATGTTGACCATCCCGACAGGTTTCAAAGTATTAGGAGCCTTTGCCTCTTGTTGAGGTCTTGCCTTCCACCCTGTAGCATCCTTTTGTTGCCTGACGAATGGAGTTCTTGGAGTAGATTGATTTCTCTCCAAATTTGTTAATCGGGTCATAACCTAATTCTGAGTCTGGATAAATTGAGTATTCATCTGATCAAGCTTCTGAGCTGTGAGGGCCATTGGATCCGGTGCACTATTGCTTGATACATTCGTCTTTGCTTCTGCCTTAGTGTAAGGGTACTGAAAAGGATCAATCTTGTAGTAGAGAAGATTCTTCTCGATCTCTGCACTGTATTCTTTGGCTTGTGCCAAAGTGGTGGGTTTATTATCCCTCAAGATGAAACCAATTTTCCCTTCAAAGGCATTCACATAGAGTAGACGAACAACTGCTTTGGATGGGCACAAATCCTTCGGGATTTGACTATACAATTTATCAAATCTGGTGTCAAATTCACTCACTGTCTCGTTCTGCTTTTTGATCTGGTTGAACTGAGTCATTAACATTCCACCATATTTCTTTTTTTCCCATATGCCTTTGAACAACTTAGCAAAATCTTCATATGATTCTAGGTGTTTGTCAGGCAATCCTTTGAACCATCTTTGAGCATCTTCAGTCAGGGATGCGGCTAGTAGCTTCACTGCCACAACTTCATGTTCCACTCCTTCATTTTCCATGTCTCAACCAATGACATAGAGGTGTTCTTCAGCTGTGACCACATTGTTTCCCAGAAACTTTGACAACGATTTGTTGGTTTCTTTAGGCATGGTATTGGGATATCCAACAATGACAACCATATTCAAGGGCTTGTAGAGGTCTTTTGCCCATGGACGATCCATTGGTGCAAAGGGAAGATTACTGCGGAAAAGGGTTTTGACAACTAGGGAGTTAAATGGAGGCTTTCTTCAGTAAACCTTGGAAGGATTGAATCTTCCAGGGGGAAGGGTCTTTTGGGAAGACGGATTTTGGGGTGGTGGAGTCGCCAGATGAGCTTTAGCTCATCAAAGGAGGGAAAGGGAAAGGGAACTTCCCTCAAGTGGTTTTGTCGAGCAAGCTAGGGGTAAATGCTTTGGGATCAAAGATTTCCAAAGTGTTGTCAGGGCACGTAAGAGGATTCAAAATCCTCCCTGGAAACGATGCCAAAATGCTATTGCACAGATCGTGGGTTGAGAAAATCCCAACCCAATCCAAACATGAGACAATTATGGGAGTAACTATCCACTATCATCTTAGATAGATACTCCCCTTTCTTTAGTGAGGATAGATCACCATAAGGGTGGAATCACGATGACCCTAGGGGGATTGAGACAGAAAATGGATTAATCAAGAGTGAAACCCCTATAGGTCGAGCTTAGAAGTGAAAAGAGGATTGGAAAATGGTCTTGTTGATGAGGCTAGGTTGCCAAAGTGTAGTGTACCTGCAAGAGAGTGTTGTACCTACCCAAGACAAGACAATTTATCGAAATACAATCCAGATAATCAAAGGGACAAACAAGTGAATCTTGTTGTCCTAAATTACAACAGTAAACAAAAATATATATCAGCAAGGACAAGAGTTGTTAACTGCAGAACTAACCATCAAAAGCACCAAATATTTATTGGACAATGAAGCACTAAACAAGTAGATAATTTTCCAATACTTAAGCATAAACTTTGATGGTAAAATGAGGCTGCAAAATGATGTTATCAGAAGTATATTAGGGCAGCCAATTGGATGTAACAAAATATTTGCTACAACAACAACTTCTACTCAAAGAAATCAACAAACAACTTGCATAAAAGATAGCCAATACCAAGTAGATTAACAATAGCAAGTAGCCAACTATTTTCATTGGTAGAAGAATAAGATATAAGAGATTAAAGAGTGATTTTGCAGCAACCCTAGTAGTTGTAGCATAAGTTTATAACAGAAACAAGAAATCCTTGACTAAGCTAGATTCCCTAGTGGCTCAAGCTAACTAATAGCATATATAATTGAATCCACTTTATACAAATGAAATATCTCAACAAATCACGTTTTCCAATGCAACAATTTTGTTTCTCCAATGCAATTTCAGATTAGTGTTTAATCTATTGGGTTATGAAGTCTTGGTTGTAAGAGTTGGATCCACTACTTCTCTAGGGGTGTAATCCCTTTTACTCCCTAGAGCAAGTAAATCCAACAATGTATATCTAGGAGGGTGTAAGCCCTTGTATTCCTCCTAGCAACCTTGAAAAATGACTTATCCAATAACAATTAAGATGAACTTGGTGGGGGGTGTATGCCCTTATACTCCTCCAAGAGTTTTAGACAAGAATAGCATGTAATAAGAAGAAATTACCAATAAAATGCAGAAAATTCCTTACCAATTCCACAAGATAGCAAGATAAAACCCTTATCTACCAAGTAAATTTCACAATCATGCAAAGAACAAGTCTCCAAGAAGGAAGCTGACCACTTAGCTCCACAATAGATAAGTAATCATCCACAAATTTGCACAAGAGAGAGAGATAGTCCAAATGCCCAAAGAGGGTGAAAATTGCAGCCAAGAATGTCTTATTCTCAAGTGAGAATGTTATGAAAATGAAATGTCAAATTACCTTTATTTTTACAAGTTCATGCAAAATAAGTTTGTCCACATAACTTTAGGATAAAACACAATTAGGGAGGCTGACCTCATCTAATTGCCCCTTTACAATTACAATTTGATTTTTACTCAAAAGAAAATCCTAAAAAGATGATGTCATACCCCTAGAGGGTGATGTTTTGGCATCTTTCGCAAGTCGTTTGTTGAAGGAGACGTTGGGCCTCCAAAGGCCATGTTTCACCATGCTAAGTGTCCTCTACATCAACCATGTCAAATCATCATCAAACCTCACCACCATCAACAAAACCATAGCCCCAAGGTGACCTCAAGCCCAAAAGTGTGGCGTATGGCCTCCAAAGGCAAATCATCCATCATGAGTCAGCTCCAAAGGTGTGGGTCATGGAATCCACTCTGTGGGCTTCAAGCCCCAATGAAGGCCCAATCTAGGTTTGTTCCTCCAAAACACATCCACCAAGCAAGGTCCTTTAAAGACAAATGAATGTGCCCTCCAAGGGTCTCAAGTCAAATGGATCATGCCAAGTAAATCACATTCAATACAAGAGCCACCTAAACATGTGCATCACAACTACATTTTCAAATTAAACAAGTGCTCAAAGACCCTATGCAACTTGCCAAGTTTAGGTATGGGAGGGTTGTCATGGTGACCTATTGGGTGAATCATTCCTCAAGTTAAGGAGTGTTTCCTAGGTGGACCCTCTCCAAGCCATGTAAAAGGGTATGAAGTGGATGGAGGTAAAACTTCTGGGCATGGGGTTCATGACATACAAGGGTTCATATTGTCTCATTTATGGGTGTTGTTAGCACTCAATTTTCCCAATATATTTTAAGAACGTCTTCAACATATTTATGTTGAAATTATCAAAATCCCTTTGAGTGTTTGCCAATGTCCAAACCTCAAATTCCCCACTCTGTCTTGACAAGTTCCTATTAATATCTTTGCCTAAGAAATCCTTTGGCTTCATCCTCTTGACCTGCAAATAATTGGTTAGAAACCCTTATTGAAGTCTTTCAAATCTTTATGATAAGTTTGTCATAAAAACACTTTTTATTATAAAAAACAATGTTTTTATTAAATATATATATATACAATGTTTTTCTAAACTATTTTGTAGTTTATGAATTATGTTTATTGTATATGTTTATTAAATAAAACAAAATAAAAAAAAGTGTGTGTGCGCTTAAGTGTCTTACTTCTAAATTCCCTTAAACCTAAGAGTCATGTTTACATGTCATACCATCCTACATGCTAGCTGCGCATTCAACAAAAAGTCAAGCCATAAATTAAGCCAACATTCCAGCTGTTCGGTGTTCAAGTGAAGTTGCAAATGCCTGATTTATAGGATGCATGCACAGGTGCCATGATGAATTATCAATGCAGTATTGTTTAAAGATTCTATAGGTGTTGAAGAACTAAATATAGCCACGATGTATACAATGTTGTTCCCAAAATTCTCGCCCATTCTGTTAGCTTCCAAAATGAAACCGTCCTTTTGGTCGAGTTTTGTGGTGGATAGCATTGCTATCGGTAGTTTCCTCAATTCATTTTTGAGTTTTTATAGCTGCAAAATTTAGGTTTTGGTTTTTGTCTTAGAAAATAATATGACCCATAAAAGTCTTCTTTTCAAAATTTTCATAATTCACTTTCAACAACTAACGTGTGTCCAAAAGATGAGCGTGCGCTGGGGAAAGTGGCGACTTTCAACAGCTAAGGAGCATCTCTTATAGGTCTGTGCGCTGGTGAAAGTGTTCAATTCCAAAATATCCAAAGAAGCAGTGTCGCGGGTCGTGCGCTGGTGAAAGTGCAGACTTTCCACAGCTACGGAGCAGTTCTTCCAAGGTCGTGCGCTGGTGAAAGTGAAGACTTTCAACAACTAAGGATAAATTCTCACAGGGTGGCGCGCTGGTGAAAGTGAAGACTTTCCACAGCTAAGGAGCAGTTCTTGCGGGATCATGTGCTGGTGAAAGTGGTAAGTTTTTACAGCTGAGGGGCGTGTTCCACGGGCCGTTGGTTGGAGAAAGCGAGAATCACGTGCGCTTATCCACGTTTCAAAATCAAATCATGACATGATCAAATCACGCCATGCGATCATAAGGACGCGCTGGTGAAAGTGGGTAATCATTAAAACTGGAGTTCCACGTCCCAGTCGGATTACATCTCAGATCCAGCTTAGAAACTCACGCTCCACAATCATGGCATCGGGGATGGCAAGTTCGAATTCAGTGGTGCAGGTACAGGGGATGTACCGCCGTGCTGACAACATCAAATCAAGGCATTGCTTCCATATCACATATTATTCACAGAGGTCTGTTAAAAGTTTCAAATGTTTCAAACAGAGCCGACTTTCGAAGTGCTTTCAACAGCGCAGAACCTTGGCTCGAACAGCAGTTGCAGGGGTTAATATACATAATTGTTGGGATTTTCGAGCTACAGAATGGCGAGGAGACGCAGCGGTGCTCTACTCAGGAGAGAGCTGGATAGCCTGTCTTTTCTACAGACACATCTCGAGGTCCAAAAACATTTTGTAAACGCAGGGTGTATGGAATTCGTTGAGAGGTTGCAAAACGGTTGCCACCAGTCTACGGCAGAAGCTTTTTCCAAGACTTTCGATGGGAACAAAACTCTTGTTGGGTCCATGGAAATTAGAGTAGATGAAGTTGCCATTGCTGTAGCAACAAATCTACCAAGAACCGGTCAGAGATGGTTTAAAACCACTGCTCCCAAAAATTTGGATTTCAGAGCTTATTTGAAAGAGGGGTACAGGCACAAGGCATGGAAAAAAGGTATGCTGGTTTTCTATCTAGAAGAAGAATGGCAGGAGCTGTTCAAAGGCATCCAACTGTACATTACTTCGGAGGGCAGGTATGATAAACTTATGATGTATCACATCAAACTCCTGGACCATTTCACAGGCAAGACTCCCCTTAATTTACCTTTTTTCCTACATAAAAGTTTGACTAAGGTTTGCAAGAAGATTAGGGCTCAACCCTTGAGCATAAAAAGTACTCTATGCCACTTCGGCCTCATAAAATTAATCATCCTGGAGGAATTGAAACAACAGGGAAGGAGCTGGGATCTTTTTCTATTCTGGGAGGGCTTTGAAACACAGACCCAGCCTGCAAATGAACTAGGGAAAGGTTCAAAGAAACAGTCTTCTCCTCAAAGTAGTTCAAGAAAAAGAAGGACCCTGCCAGGACCTCCCGAAGACAGAATTTTTGGAGCAAAGCCCCGCAGGTCGAAGAAAAGGTTAAACTTTGAGCAGACCACAGAGCGTCCTACAGAGCAGAGTATAGAAAAGAGAACCAATGTATTAAACTTGCCCTATTCAGACTCAAAATCAGAGCAACAAGATCAATGCCCTGTCACCAAAGGTCCTGAGCAATCAACTGAGTGTGCACAAAACTATGAGACCTTCACTCATACAGAAGAAGGAGAAACATCAAAAAGCTCCAAGTCAAAGAAGTCTCAGAAAATCAAGCATTTGAAAGAGGTAATCACTCAGCAAGAGGTTTTGGAACGGGTTAGCAAAGGAAGGTATAAGAAGTTGTCTGAGAACTTCGAAAAAACAAATGCTGCACTTGAGAGATTGGCTAAGGAAAGTGTTAAAGAGAAGAAGAGAAAGCAAAAACTCACCAAAGATTACAATAATCTGTGGTGGCTTGCCAAACGCCTTAAAAGGCAGATAAGAAGATTGAAATAAAAGCAAAGACAAAAATCTCATCCAGACCTGAAGGTACTTGCTCAAGTTGCTGTTAATATGCAAGGTGAAAAACCGGAGGCACACTGAGTTTTGATGAAATCAAATTTTGAAGGTGAAAACTCGTTTTGAGCGCAATCAGGGCTTTCACCAGCACAAAGCGATATTTTATGACCCGTTAGCTGTTGAAAGTGGCGACTTTCAACAGCTAACCTGCGGAATATTAAACGAGTTAGCTGTTGAAAGCTGGAAAAGTATTTTTTGAAGCCAAGGACAGAACAAATCATTCTGAACAGGTTATGAAGGAGTTCCAGAGTATCAATGGGCTATCAGATCGCATGCAAAGGGCTCAGCATCAGAGGTTCGAGAGAATTTTGGCAACCACATGCAAAACCATTTCCTCAAAAATCGAACATGAACGTTGGGGAGATGCAACTGTCAAGACAGGTGTCCTGCTATTCTTCACCACATTGCAGATATCAGGAGCTGAAGGATGCAAATGGCGAATTTTGGAGATTGAAGACAGTTCGAGTTCTAAGTTTAGTTGTTAAGACTTTATTTTCAAGTTGTTTAGATAAAATTGAATTGTTTTTATTAAATACAGATCCATGTTTTTAGGATCTGTAAAACTGTTTGTAAGAGGCTATAAATGCCTATTTTTGATATGAAACAAGGGTTCAAACTGGGAGATATTTCATGCCATTGTATAGACTCTTTTTGCAGAAATAAAGTGGAGTTTCCTTTCGTTTGCAATACCAGAATTGTTCATCTTTCATTCTCTGTACTTTAATTTCAGTTTATTTTAGTTCATAAAGACTGTTACCTCTTTGTTGAACTCATAGGCTTGAAATTAAAGGATTCCTTGATGTCTTGTATTAGGCCCTACTTTCACTTGTATTGGCAAATCAAGAATAGTATTCTCCATCCTCTATTTCAATTATTTGATCTGGTTATTGTTTACTGAAAGCACTGTATCTTTAGATGTGTGATGAGTTGTTTCTTATACAAATCATTGAAGACCCCATTGTTCCAAACACATAAAAACCATTATTTCTAAGTTACCAAGCATCCTTAGCCTACAACCCTAAGGAGTTTCTTGGAGTGATAACACATTCCACCATTTTCATGCATGGATGAACAGAATGCAGTGCGCTGCCAAATCTACTGGGTGCTGCGTTTTCTCCTGGGCGCTGCGGTTTCTCCTGTGTGCTGCTAAATTTACTGGGCGCTGTGTTTTCTCCTGGGCGTTGTGTATTCCACAGTGCACTACCTAATTTATGGCAGACACGAAATTTGCGCAGAGATACACCAGAATGGCGCTACCTATTGGCACCTGGAATCAAGGAGTTCGTCTTATCATTCTTGTTAGTGGCTGATGATGTGGGAGATAGACAGAGATAACAGTTGGCAGCATGATGACAGCTACAGACACACGAAAAACAAGGAGCTATGTAACAAAGCAGGATCATCAAAATGGCAACATGATTTTCTTGTAAAATTGACAGTTCAGATTCAAGCTCAGATGGTAGAACTCTAATTCGAAGGAAATACAATATGAAGATCTATTCTCTACAGCCTTCAGATGAAAATCATGCACCTAAGTTGGCATGACAAGCCTGGGAGCTTAAGCTTTTACATATAAATAGAAGGTTAATGCAGGTATCAAATACGTAGCTGGAGCATCATTTCAAGCAGAAGATACCAGCAGTCCAAGCATTCTATAGTAGCTGGGTTCCCTATCTTTCTCATGCTCTATTTTTGCTTGCATGTATAAGATTTGTTTTTGTTGGTATTCTGGCCTCCACTTACAAAGTTGTCATCAGAAAATTGCATATTTGAATTGTGAAATACGCTACTCAGGCTGCTACCTAAAGAAGCTACCAGCAGACACCAAGGATCCAGGAAGGTCAGGCCAACAACTTTTTGGATGGATGATGATGGAGAAAATTGCAGAAGCAACATCTGGCATTTTGAGGACAACTACATGCTCCTAAAAGACACATAAAAAAATAGGAGTTGTGCAGCAAAAGAGAATCAAATCAGTTTGAAGCATGGTTGGATTAGTCACCAACATTTTCCTGTTTTATAGCGTAGGTTGTTAAATAAGTTGTTAGAGATTTTCAAGGGAAGGAGGCCAACTCGTACCTCCAGTTGTTGCCTCCCTTTTTGTTATAAATAGATAGATCAATTTCTTTAGTATAGGTTCGAATGGTTGAGCATGAGGCTCCCTATTGTAATGTTTTGATTAAATGACTGTGAACTGGTTATGTACTAGATTCAAGACATTTTGGTTAATAGAAATCAACTTCTCTTCAAGCTTATCTGCTTCTGATGCTAAATGTTCATGCTTTGAATGATTCATATGAATGATTGTGGTAATGTTATGGTGGATGTTTGATCATTATATTATCATGATATTTATTTAGCTTCCTTAGTTTCTGAGTTCAAGAAGATCTTGTGTTAAGAAACTTTCTTCCTTAGGGTTCTACAGACCTGATGTTTACAGTAGCCCTTACATTCCTCTCATTCAAGTCTTCCCCTATTCATATTTACTCCCAAATTACTGATTGAAGTTAGCCAAGACCTTGATTGGTGGTGCATGCTAGCCCCGTTTTCTGAGATTAGAACATTATCATTTTGAGTCTTTTTCCCAATTGACCTTTCAAAAACTCATTTATAGCTACAAATCTTTTGATGTTATCAAGCTCACCTGATTACAGTCTAGGGTGACTTTTGGAGTGATATCATAAATGGCGTCGTTGCCGGGGAAGTATTTGAGCACATTGAAGAGTTCCCTGGGAATAACGACATAGATCCAGCTCTTGATGGTAGACAAGAGAGGGATACCGAAAATTCACTGTAATCATCTACCTGGCGACTCCATGAAGACGAACCTGTTGGAAGACTCCACTGTGGAAACAAGCTTGGACAGAACTGGAAGGTAGAAGCTAGTTCAGGTATCAAGTTCTGAATTTCTTTCTGGAACTTGTGCTCTTTATCTGCCATTCTTTCTTGAATTTCCCTGCACACATTAGGAGAATCATAATCTGCTTTGTATACTCTAAAGACCACCAGCCTGCTCTTGCATATTCCTTTTTCAAACAAGTAGATTTACCCCCTTCCCATGTCATTGATGTTAAGGATAACCATCCACTTCAAACTCCTGAAGAAGATGATGTTCATAAACACTCTCTTAATTAGCCTGAACCTTACGATTCTCTCCCTTCTCCAGATTTCAAAGTTGATTTATTAGCTTCTACCTTTCCCTCTGTTGTTGATAATGAGCCTGTTGAAATTCAGCTTGCACCAAATGATTATTGCCCTTTTGCAAATAATAACACTGATTTGTAGACTACCTACCCACTTTTTCTGGAAAAGATAACACTACAGGAGAAGAGCATTTGTCAGCCTTTTAAGACTTCATCGATAATCTGGAAATCTTGCATGAAGATATTATCATGAGGCTTCTCTGGCATTTTGAGGACAACTACATGCTTCTAAAAGACACATGGAAAAACAGGAGTTGCGCAACAAAAGAGGATCAAATCAGTTTGAAGCATGGTTGGATTAGTCACCAACATTTTCCTATTTTATAGCATAGGTTGTTAAATAAGTTGTTAGATCAAATAAATGTTTAGAGATTTTCAAGGGAAGGAGGTCAACTCGTACCTCCAACTTTTGCCTCCCTTTTTGTTATAAAAAAATAGATCAATTTCTTTAGTATAGGTTCGAATGGTTGAGCATTAGGCTCCCTATTGTAATGTTTTGATTAAATGACTGTGAACTGGTTATGTACTGGATTCAAGACATTTTGGTTAATAGAAATCAGCTTCTCTTTCAGCTTATCTGCTTCTGATGCTAAATGTTCATGCTTTGAATGATTCATATGAATGATTGTGGTAATGTTATGGTGGATGTTTGATCATTATATTATCATGATATTTATTTAGCTTCCTTAGTTTATGAGTTCAAGAAGATCTTGTGTTAAGAAACTTTCTTCCTTAGGCTTCTACAGACCTAATGTTTACAGTAGCCCTTACATTCCTCTCATTCAAGTCTTCCCTCTATTCATATTTACTCCCAAATTATTGATTGAAGTTAGCCAAGACCTTGATTGTTGGTGCATGTTAGCCCTGTTTTCTGAGATTAGAACATTATCATTTTGAGTCTTTTTCCCATTTGACCTTTTAAAAACTCATTTACATTTACAAATCTTTTGATGTTACCAAGCTCACTTGATTACAGTCTAGGCTGACTTCTGGAGTGATAACAGGTTCCTTTGTAGAGAGTGTGTTGTACCTTCGTTTTCAATGCATTCTTTTTCCAAGTCCATTTATTTGCCATTAATTATTTAAAGTCCAGAACAATTGGGTACTATAAGAAATGAAAAGAAAAGAGTATCGCAACATCATTTGAAGTTAGAGGTACACAGAGTGCATGGAAAGAAACGGAACAGACACCGCGTAAGTGTACACACCTCAACAAGTGGGGCATCTATATAATGTGAGTTTTTTTTTGCAGGTCTTCAAATTCTTTTAGGAGAAACGTTTCATTGTTCTCAAGACCTCTTTGGGCGAGCATTTGGAAGGTTACGCTTTGGATTTTATCTTTTGCCAACTACATTTCCCTATGAGCCTTCGCCCCTTCTTCCCATGAAATGAGGTACAATCCTTTCTTGGGTCAGTACATCCGAAAATATCCCAAAAGATGGGGGAACAAAAAGGATGGAGTGTGAAAAGTGATAAGTATGATCGGGAATGGTACGGTGAATCATCAATGAGAGCTCCCAGTAGCAAACCTTTCCCCAAGGGTGACCACTTACTAGAGCATAATGTCAATCACCAAGGTGAAATAGGGGAAACCGCATAATTTCCAGGTAGACTTTCTATAATCAAGAGCAGCTTTAAATGCAAAATATTCAAATGCCTCATGGATTAAAGTGACACTTACCACAATACCTGACTTTTTAAATAAGACAATTTTTCATTTTAAAAAATGAATTTTTTCATTGACAAATCTGTTTTTTATAGAAAAATGTGTTTTTTTCTTCTTCTAAAAACGTGTTTGTTTAAAAAAAAAATTAAATAGAAAAATGTGTTTTTTTGCTTTAAAGAAAAAAAGAAACATGTATCTGGAGTTTCTTTTTTCAATTTTTTTAATGTAAATTTAAGAATTAAAATAAAATTGATTAATAAATAAAATACTACTTTCGATTTACCAGTTAATTTGAAGTTCTTTGTTCTGGACACTTCCAGTGATCGGGGCGATTGTCTCAATTAAGTCGCAATTTTATATCAAAAAATAAGAAGAGTGCTTCTGGTAGCATCACTTTTCAATTTGAGGGTCAATTTTATGCAATGGTATTGTTGTCAAGGCAATGATCGGGACACATGTTTCAATTAAGTATGATCGGGACGTTTGTTTCAATTAATTCACAATTTTAACCACTCTGCGAAAAAGGGGTGCTACCGGTAGCACCATTTTTTGAAATGGGGGTTGATTTTGGTGTTATTGACACAAAAATATAGGTTTTTTGCACCAGAGTTCTCATTTTGAGTTCACAATTCTCGTTAAGTTGGTAACTTTGTTCCTTCCGTACTCAACATTTTTTGAAGAGTAACACTCAACTTCGAATTCAAACAATATTGGAAACTTTGACAATTTGGTGAATGGATTCGATGTTTTTTTTTTTATATAAAAAAATAAAAAGATTGATATTGGTATGGAACACTATGATTTCAAATCCATACTTGGTGATGAGTTTGAGTATTGGCTCTATTTTGGAAAAGATCTGAAAATGGTTTGACATCCTGGTCATTTATAAAGGCATGATACTTTGTATGCTAGATTGGTTTGAATATATGTGAAGTGATGTATTTTCGAGAGATACCTTCTGCTTGTTTTCTTTTATATATATAGGACCAACCCCCCTCATTGTTCCACTTTCCAGTCATTATTCCACAAAGTCCCAAATCATGCATGGATTAAATATTCACTTTTTCCCCTTTTGTATAAATTGAAAATGGTTTAAAAAAATTTTGTTGGCAATTGGCATATGCAGTTTATTTGATGATTATATTGCATGAGTTTGAAAATATAACAAACAAAAATTTATGAGTAAATGGGCTTCAAGAAGAATTAATGGATTGAGAACATTATCATACATTCCTTTCATTTATGTCATTTTTCATACATCACAAACCTCTTCATCTCTCCTAAATTCATTATTTGTCCCATGTTCTAAGTAAGTATTAGTTTGAGGAGTTATAAGGGCTGTTTTGTTTTGAAAATATGTATAATTACAAAGGATATTATGAGATTCTTCTTCGATTGTTCCCCTTTTCCCCTCAATTTCCCTTTGCTAATTGCATGCTTGATTGTTGGTTGCCTCATAGCCAAATTTAAATTATATGTTTTGCAAAATAATATTTGATGTTTTACTAGTTCTAAGTTGCATATACTTACCTATGCTTATGATCATCTAGATGAGTTTCTTCACTAGAGGCACTTTTAACAGAGGAAATAGAGATAATCAAGGAAATACAGGAAATTGGAACAAAGGAAAAAATGTTGGTTGGTAAAGAGGTAGAAACAAAAGGCTAAGGTTTTCTATCCACTTTGATGTTGATTCAGAGGAGTTCAACCAATTCCTACAAACTGGTTTTTTGAACTTAGCTGGCCAAGGACATTTTTATCCTCCACCACCACCTGTCAGACCTCCTTTGTAGCCCCATCCCAACATTTCTAGCATTCCTATACAACCCCATGTATCTGTGCAATCTGACCCTCAAGCCAATGATGGTCGAAATCCTGTGATTCCCAATTCTCCACCTTGTTTCAATGGCTGGCCCACTGTTTCTTTACCATTACCTCCACCACTTCATCTCGTGCAACCAATCCAACAAATTGCTCCGGTGACCTCACAAGTTAACTCTACTCATATGCCTAAGCAATTTAAAGCTTTAACTCTAGAGCCTGAACCAAGTAGAGGAAAGCGGGTTGCAATCTCAATTAGCTCAGATTCTTTAGTTGCCTCCTCTTATACAATTAAGTCCCTTCCTCTAAAACATGATGATGAAGTAAGAAAGATCACCTTCGGTGATATGCATCCTGAAGTGTCCACAAATGAAGATAGGAAACCTTCCAAGGAAGATTTACAAATGCACAGGGTGGTTTCATCAGAAGGTAGCGAGCAAAGGAGGACAACCTCCCATACAAAATATAATTTCTGAATTTGTGTTATGACAATACTTTTATTTCATTTGACCATTGGACATATTTACACTTATATTTTTGAAACATTAGACAACTTGATCTATTTTTGGCATAATTATGATATTTTGGGAGGCACAAGTGTATTTATGGCATGTCTATTTTTTGAGTTGTTGGATGTAAATGTGTTTTATGATGATGAAATGACATGGTATGCATATTAAAATTATGAAGGAAAAAGAATATTGAAAATTAAACAAATAAAGAGATATGTAGGGGGTCCCCACCTATTAATTATTATTTATTATCCTTTATCATTATTTAATAAAGTTTTTCTACTTAACTAAAATTATTTAACCTTTTAACTAAAAAGTAGTTGAACCACTTGAACTACCTCATCGAAGAATAAAAGAGGAAGGCAAAGAAGAACAAAAAAAAAGAGAATGGAGAGACAATTCTGATAAATGTTTGCTCTTGCTTTGAAGTGAGATTTCATTTATTATTTATTCATTTCTGAATTATATAGCGCTGAATCCTCTTGTTGATAGCAGGGTTATATTGAAGGTGGCAAGAAAAATGACTAAAAAGCATAGATATTTGACATGCTTCAAAAGATCATTCATTTGTCTTGATAGTCTGTTAATTGTAATTTGATTTCTGAATTAGTTTTCAGAGTTGATTACAATTATTTTGTAGAGTCAAGACAATGATACATTTGTGACTTGGTTGATCCAATGTTTTTTTGGTCTTGGTATTTTCTTTGAAGACATGAGTTGTCTTTGTGTGATGTAAAATTCATGTAGACTTCTAAGTTAAACTTTGGTCTTTACTTTCACAAGGATTTGTAAAGAAAGGCTTTGTTGAGGAAAATGTATGACTTACCTTACTCAATCATTTTCAAATCTTGTCTGGCTAGGACAAGATAGTCGGGAATATCACCCTGGATTTTATAGCCTCAAAAATATTTTTCCAATCCATAAGTATTAATTACAAGGGCTTAGGCTGATTTATTAATAAAAAGAATGTTGCAATATAAAATAAAATTTTATATTAGTTTTTGAAATATACATAGATTACAGAAAGTAAATATGGAGATCAAAAAACAAAAGGTAACCAAGTCATAAATACACACAAATGATGTTGGATTACTAAGAGGGGGGGTGAATCAGTAATAGAGCAATTTAATCATTTTTAATCATATAATCCAAGTGTTATATCAATGTAGCATTATCATCCAATAACTGCATAGTAAATAAGCAATGAACAAATGAGCAATCATACACATACACAGTACACCAGTTTTTTACGTGGAAACCCAAAGCGGGAGAAAACCACGGAATGCTTTTTCTTATATGTCTTGAAGAATTACATTCATTGGAAGCTCCAACTTCCTTTGTTTTCCAGCTGCAACTGGAAGGAGGCTCCAACCCCCTAGTTTATCAGGATACAATCTGAGGGAAGCTCCAACTCCCCAATTCTCTGGCTACAACCAGAAGGAGGCTACACCCCCCTATGTTCTCCGGCTACAACCGGAAGGTGGTTACAACCACCTGTCCTTGCCCCGTCCAATCGCCCTGACGTATACGTAGAATGATGGAACCATTGTCACACTATCACTGTGAGATATACTGCTGTAAACCTGTACAAAACAACCTGTACCAATAACCTGAACCATGCATCAAACATGCATCAACCTGTACCTCAACCTGTACCATAAACAAATGCATCAACCATGCACCAACCTGTACCTCAACCTGTACCATGAACAAATGCTTCAACCATGCACCAAACCTGTACAAATAACTTGTCACAACAACCTGTCACAACAACTTGTCCAAACAACCTATCACAAAAACCTGTCTTATCAATTTTATCAACCAAATCAGATCTACTCACGAAGACAACTCTAAAAGATGTGCATCAACCAAGTATAACACAACAACTCATAATCATCACCAAGATCAATATGTGCTTCTAATAATACAAGTATGCTACATCATCCATAAACCATGTGTCAACAATACTACTAAAAAGTGCCTCCAACCATCTATCAAGTATGTACCAATCATGTATCAACTACTCATCAACTATGACTCATCAATATGTACCAACATTATCAACTATACACCTCATGTATGTGCCAACTCATCAACTACTTGTCTCAACCATGTACCTCAACCAAATTCCCTCATCAATTTCATTATCCAAATCTGATTTGTAACTCTGTAATATACCTGGTGTATATGATCACATTCTTGCAACCTTCCTCAACTTTAACAACAAGAGACTAGCATTTTCATCAAACTTTTCTTTAGTCTCACATGCCTAGTTTTGGATTAGTCAACAACCCTAACTTGAAATAATCATAAATTTGTACCTGTAATGAATAAAGATCTGAAACTGATACACAATGTTTTTCAGTGTGCTTTATGCAATTCCTCCAAGTGTCACGACTTGAAACCTCTCAGAAAATGAGTTATAGCAAGAATGACATACCTTGCTGAATTCTGGCTTATTCTAGAGAGAGACCTTGTAGAGTGTTCCCCGAACGAAATATTTGTTGAATCGATCTGAAACTGTTACACAACATACTATAGACTGTACTCTAACCAACACATTTGGTTTTACTGAATTTGGATCTGTTATGAAGAAGTTATGACGTTTTTACCCGAAACACCTGTTTTAGATTAGTTTCAGGACTAGCCACAAACCCTATTTTCCATGGAGTGTAACTCCAAAAATACAATGACCCACAAGTTGAATTTTTTACCACGGATACTTGGATATGTTTCCTCAATGGCATAGAAATTTCACGGTCTGAATCGTTATAGAAAAAAGGTTATTGAGAAAATGGTGAGATGACCTGTAAATAACATACCTTAGAAAACATCATCAAAATAATTTATCCTTCCTTGAATTCCGGCGTTCTTTTCTTCACCTTCTCTTAGGAATTTGGCTTAGATATCCTTTGGTTACCTCAGACACCTATATATATTCAATATGCTCAAGTGTGATATAAAATGACAGAGCCTTGCCTCTTATTTATACTCTCCAAGTAGCTTCCTTAAAAACATCTTCTAGGTCACTTTGCCATCTTTCCTTATTTTATGGTTAACCCACTTCTAATTTCTCCATTAAATTTATTATTGAAATAATTTATTTTGTATTCACTTTGAATTATAATACACTCATTACTTCACTTTATTATTTACCTTTTAAAATCTCTTAAACCACTTTTATTATTTACCTTTTAAAATCTCTCAAAACCACTTTGACTACTTTGAAATTTTGGAGCTTCTAGATGACATATGAGGGCCCCAACTGTAAGGCCATAACTCTCAAACCTGAAGAGTTATGTGTGACGCCCACATACCAACGTAAATGGAATGACATGTACCATCCATATAGAATAGTACACCAAAAATACATCAAAACCTCATACTGTTATCCATCAAACAAACTCTGGGTCCATTACCCAAACTGCCCTCCAACTTCCTCATGCACATAACTCCCCCAACCTGAGGAGTTACAGGTGTGATCGCCTACTACAACACATCGGAAACACACCAATGTTCACCAACCACCCATGTCTGTCCACCCAAATCCTCCATCCTGCCCCATACCTAAACCCCAAACCCTCCCAGCCCACACGCCTAAAAGCAAAACCAAACCCAACTTCCTCCCACTCCACTGCCACCCCTCACGATGGGGGCTCTTTCTCACTGTGGCTAATCCTAAGGGAGACGCCCCTAGTAATCCGGGTTTGGAAAGGAAAAGGATCATGGGATTAAGGCTCAAAAGGTCAAAAGTAGGTTTTCCCTTTACGTGACAAGAAAAGATAGTCAAAGAAAGTATTCCACATAATAAGAACTTGTTTGCGAGACAAGGCAAGGATAAACTAAAATGTGCAAACAGTTGTTAGTACTTCAATTGTCAATGACTATCAATATGAAATACACATGAGCATAAATAAAGTAATTATTGATCTAAGTCAATGATTGCAATAAAGGTTATGACTTATAATACTACTTCTCAATGAAATGTACAAACCGATAATAGCATTCGATGTACAAAAATCAATCCTTGATTATCACAACGCATTAAATATGCTCACATATAATGTTGCCGCGTCTACTTTGGTGGACGCCAAATTTCTTTATTCTAGGTTAGTAGGCAAAGAGGTGGACGTTTTGCAAAATAAACCAATGAAAAATACTCAACACTTCTATAAGTCTATCATTAGATGACCTAGTCGCAAATTTTAATACCAAGCAAAAGTCCAAAAGAGGCAAGACGTCATCAAAAAATTAGGCTAGTGTTACTGTATGTTAGGGTTTCAATTTTTGGAAGTTTGAAAGGTTGTTTTAACACACTAGACTCAACGTTGCATTATTATTAGACTAGTGCCTTAGGTAAATGGAGTCAAGGAGCAAGCAAAGTCCTGAGAATCTAAAATTTATGACAAGTGATTAGGCTTAGTGCTTCACAATGCATGGGCCACAAAGTCAGAACCTCTAAGGGGAGGAGGCAACATTCCTGTTAAGCTAAGCAAGGCCTCATGCTCCTCCCTTCCTTAAAACTCTTTAGTAAAACGGCTAGTTTCAAGACATAAATCTAGGGATTAAAAGTGTTGTAGGGCCAAGGCTTTTCAAACCCTAAAGGTCAAAAACCCTAGGTGTAAAACTTAATTAGGCTCAGGGACGTCTCCCTTCTTCAACTTATATTTCAAACTAACTCAGAAAAAGGGAACTAGTGTAGCAAAGGCTAGCTAGGTTCTCCTTAATCAATGGCTAAACAAGTCTTCTATCATGGGACATGAAGCAAGAACCTACTTATGTGCTTGCTACCCAGGGTTTCCAGATGATTGTTGCACATTAACAATAATAAATCCATGTTAAGATTTAACCTACAACCATTCAATCAAGAAGTTTTGTATGAGAAATACACTTACAAATCAATGAAGAGCTTACGTCCTAGTTGTAAACCTCCAAATGAAACACCATAAACATGTCAAAATGATCCTCCTATGTAGCTACCAACCTTTATTAATACAAATTATTATCCTCTCACAGAAGTATTAGGTTATGTTCAAATGAGGCTCAACGTCTCTATTTATATTATTCAAATGACCTTTAATTACAAAAAATAGGTCAATAAAACAGCCATTGTGGTCGACTAACAATAGTTACATTATTTATCACATTAAATGCTAAATGTCATAATTATGAGCAAAAAAGGAGACTTAGCCCTTCCGAGGGAGACGTTGGCCCTTGGGCAAGATCAACATCCAAAAGGCAAAACGCTGGCCCCTCTAGGGATCCTGCAACATGTTATGCGTTCCAGAGAAACCCAGCACACCGCCATCTACTCCAAAAAACGTCAAGCTAGTCCTGGGTGGCGTCCCGTCCATCAAAGCCATCATCTCATCCACAGTGGGTGATTCCCCCTAGGTTGGGCTTTGCCAAAGTGTCTTGGGTAGGGATGTCCTTCTTATTTCTCATGCAAGGGCTCATCATGACGCTGTCCCGCCTAACTCCAACCATCCTGATACCTTCGTTCCATGGAGGTCCCAATCATATCCCCATGCACCGGTCCAATCGCACCGGCCCGACCTGCATGGTCCTCAAGACATCAAAGACCAATTCACGGCCTCAAATCTCTGATCATAGCAATGCAAATCATATTTCATCATTAAAGTTATCAAAGACATGCATGAAACCCCAACATATCATCAAAGAGCTCAAAGATATACACTGCATCTACCATACAAAGTCAAGAAACCCATTTAAAACCTATTGGGCTAACACCCACAAGATGGAAAGTTTCAAAAGATCATCTCAGCCTGCTGCTCTATGAGGTGATATGGTTTTAGACGATGTCCAAATTACAAAAAGACCAAGGCAGTGTTGTCTCCAGGGTGCCTTGTAGGAGGTGAGTCGCACCGTCACGGGATGCATTTTCCAAAGCCCCATTGCCCTTTTTTTTTTTTATTGCTTTTCTTTCCTTTTACTTCAAGGTCTGACTAGAGGACACTGTCTTGGCGTGTTGACCAGAGCTGACATTGTTACCTACTGGTATTTTCGCAGAAGTGAGAGGGCTGGGTCGTGATGAGATCCCCCTTCCTTGGCCATGCAACCAAAGGTCAACGCCTCGTGTGGTGACCAGACGATGGTAATGTCAATCGCTGGATACCTATGAACACAATGGGTCGGTACCGTGATGAGACCTCCCATCCCTTCGTTAGGTCTTGTTTTTTATTATTTTTCTTAGGGTCCCTTAGCTTCTTATCGAGAGGCTTTTACTGCCTTCTCAGGGATCCTCGGCGATGCATCTCTATGTTTTGTTTCTTATGGCTTTTATCTTTTACCAAATGCTTTTACCCCATGGGCCTTTTAGCCCCTTCCTTCTTCCCACAAGACAAAAGTGTAACCCTTTAAAGGTCATCCTAATGGCTCGGACACTAGGGAATGGGATGGATGAGCGGTATAATGTGATGTAAAATGATAAAATGGTGGGAGCGGACGATGGCTCTGCAAATCCCCCTTGGTGGCAAACCAAAACCCATGAATATCAACTTGCTAAGTCACCCCATCAATCACCTCGACAGTGGTCAAGTGGATTAGTGTAAGATCCAAGCAGTCATAAGAAATGAAAGGAACTTAATGCATATATAAGAGGGTTATAATGATCAAATATGACACATACCATGGTACCTTGGACCAATTACCTCATGGAGCAAGAGTCCTCTCCGATGCAAGTCCAAGCGGGTGGTGATGGAATCTGCTGCTGCTGACAGGACAAATCTGGCGAGGAAGAAGAAAGATGGGCCCTCCAAGGCCATGCTCAAGTCAATCCTGCTCTCGGTACTTCATGTCTAGGACCTGCGGGCCTCGAGACATGATCTCCTAGTTATCCTTAGATATCGGGGATAACAGGGACCACTTTGGAGTTCATCCATTTGTACTTATTATCAACCATGACAAGACAATAATGAGTCATCTTTACATCAAACAAATTTGGGTCCATTACACAAACCTTTGTGCTACTGGAATTCGCTACCGTACTTTCTCCAAGGGTTGACATCAATCACTAAGGGTTGACATTAATCTACAATATCACTCTCCAACAGTTGACATCAATGACAACCAACAATCCATACCAACTATCCATCAACTTAAGCCAACTGTTTGACAAATGAGACAGAATAACAATCTGATTTATTTCATTATGAGATATCAAAAATGTTTTTTTCTTTACAAAACCCCTACGAGGGCATGGACCAAAGTTTGATTTAGAGATCCCCAGTGAACACCATACAAAAAGACTCTAACAAGAAAGTAAAACTGAAATTTATATTCTGGATCAGCTTGCCACAGACTGCTGCCAATTTGACTCTGCAAAATATCCTTTATCAACTATGAAACTTAACCCACAAATGGACAAGAATACACAGACTATCAAGGATGGATCAACACCTCTAAAACAAACATTTGAAGAGTTTGGTTCAATTTTGAACCTTGCTATCTACAATAAGACCTTGCTGTCAAAAAGAGAATTAGTCTTTGAATAAACTCAAGAATGAATGAAAACTAAAACTATCTCATGAAATTGAAATAACAAACCTTAGTCTTGTTTTCTCCTTCTATTCCTCCTGTGTTTCTTCTCCTCATTAAGCTTTTATTCTTTCCAAATAAGTTGAAGTAGTTCAACTACTTTCTTTAGTTAAGTTAGTTTGACTTAACTAATTAGTTTATGAGAAATAAATAATAATAATAATAGTTAAGGGTCTTTAATTAATAATAACTAGGTAGGTGGGACCCCTTGTGACTCCGTAAATATCTTCTTTTCAAATCATAAAATATAACACAAATGGATAATCATTTTAACACATGCTACCCTTGTAGCTTCCTTAAATACCTTCAAAACTGAATATTTAAATATCATAAATAATTTAAATCATATCCAAAAATATATAAATATCCACATAATCCACATTATTTAAAACATAGGTTGTTGTCCAAACTTTATGAAAACCATTAACACTGTCTTTATCAACTCAAATCATAAAAACACATAAACTAAAAGCCATACTTGCCACTCTGAGAGACAATTTTTCTTTTATCATTGTTGTCCCCCTTTGATTTCCTAGAAGTAGCTCGTGGTTGATTTGAACCTTGAGGTTGTATTTCACTGATTACATGGGAATAAGCATCCTTCAAATGCACGTGGGAAGACACAGATTTTGAGGAATCATTTGAGTGAGAAGAAGGGGAGACAATTGCTTTGCCTTTATCTTGCATAGGGGGAATATCGGTTTTTAGTCTTTTACTAGCATGAGAAGATTGAACAGGTGAATCAGCACGAGAAATATGGACATTAGGATTGACAGGTGGTGGAAGAGGAAATGACATATTGGGCCAGCCACGATGGTGAGAGACAGTGGAGTTGACAATCTCTTGCCATCCATCATTTGCAGGGACTTCTGGTTGCAAGGACACATGAGGAGGAACGTGAATGCCAGGGATGTTATGAGGTTGGAAGGGGGGTCTTTCTGGATGAGGGTGTACTATTCCATGACCAATCCAGTTAAAAAAGCCAGCTTGGAACATCTGGTTCAATTCTTGGGGATCAACATCAAAATGAATGGAAAATCTAGGCCTTCTAGGACCTCTGTTCCAATTTCCTCGACCTATGTTATTTCTGCCATGGTTGCCCCTACTGAAGAAACTCATCTTGTAGCAGTAGTTCATTAGTAACCAAGCCCTTAATAAACCATACATGACATTATGCTTGCATGAATAAAAAATTGGCTCGAAAATTGACACGAGATACATGCAAATCCATCCATAACAAACCATTTAATAATTTCCAAGTGAACAGGAGGTGATAGGGTTTAGGGCACATATGGAAGGAGTGTAATGAGCGAAAAGTGGTATAATGATAGGGGATTAATACACAAATAATGTTCAACAATTAATTAAATAATTTAACTGTGTAATAAAATACAAAAATATCAGTTGCCAACCATTGTTGTGTTATCTCTCTTGTCGTTGTTACACAGACCTTTTGAATTTATTTCACAAAACAGGGATGTCATAAATGAAATTGGGATTATGAGGGGAATGTAATGAGGGAAAAGTGGTAGAATGGCAGGGACAAAATATGGATATTGTTCATATAAAAATAAATCAAAACAAACAATCAAGCATATCTCTGTTCAGACCTCCAAAGTTCAACAGTATTCACTTTTCAAAACAATTTAAACTGTTACTTCCTTTACAAATTGCTTGTTGGCTTCCAAATAGTAATCCATATGCCTAGAAATATTCAATTACAACAACCTTCGTATCTTTATATAATAGTCTTAACAAACAACATTTCAATCGATATGATAAACCACAATAACCCTTTGAGCCACAACCATTCATAACTCCAATGCTAAATCCTTTTAAAATGAACAGGAATACGCACAGTGCTTACATCCATTTATATCCAATACGTATTCTTTAAAGCCAATAGGAACATGCACAATATTAACCACCACTTATTTCCATTATTTAAAGAATGTTCAACGAAATCAAACTAGGCGTTATAACTCTTCATCGGCCCCCAAACAATTTGTACACAAGTGTCTCTTAATATAAACAACATAACATTTGAACCAAATAACATGCAATACTTCGAGCTTAGGCTTCACATAAACAATTAGGTACAAAGTTCTTCCAGAATTGTCAAACGATGAATGCAACCAAAATTGTGCCCAAACAACCAAGGACGCGCAGTGTTCCATCTGTTAGGACCACACTATGCACCTTTTTGCCCATACTTTTTGCCATTATTATACCTATATCTAGACTCATATTATCACCTCATATGATCACTCCAAGGTATACAACGTCCTTTCTCATCACTATATGTTTAATTTGTTTTGCATAATACTTTACATTACTTTTTTTTGTTGGCATAATACTTACATTACTTTTGTACTTAACCATTGATCAGAAGTGCATAAGTGTCCATATTTGCGTAATAGTATTCAAGGCCGATGTTGAAGCACAGAACTGTCCAGAGTCGTTTTTTGAACTGATGCTGAAACACGGAAGTCAAGCATAATAATCCGAGAACAAGACATTGAAACACGGAGCTGCTACACAACCGGAGGACGCATGGCGCGAAACACTTAAAGCAGTTACATGGTTCGAGGATGCAGATGTCGAAACACAGAGCCACTACCAGCCCAGAGTCGCAGATGTCGAAACATGAAGCTATTACACAGTCCAGAACCAGCGATGCTGAAACACAAAGGAAGACATCACAGTTAGCGGTCAACACAGTCAAAGTGCAATTCACGTGGCTGAACAACCCACGAATCGCGATGCTGAAACAGCATCAGCAAAATGCCATGAGAAGTATGGTTACACCAACCAGAACAAAGAATGCCCTCGGCTGTTCTTTTGTATTAGCATTTGTTTGCATAAGAATAGGACACCCTACCGATTTAGAAAGAAAGATCTGATTTAGTGTAGGATCCTGATCTACCTTGTAATGATTGTACCGATGAGATTTCCCTTTAAATCCAAGGGAAATCACCTATCTGAGAGGCTAATCTTTTATGTACTAAGAACTTCTCGTGAGAAGCGGACGTGTTCGATCTTTCCATTTGTAATGTAATATTTCGCATGAATAGAAGACTGCTTTGATAATCGTCTCTAAGCTTTCCTGTTCAGGGAATCTAGGAGAAGGTAGGGCCCACCTTCTTCAAGATTCATCCCTTAGTTAGTAGTGTGGTTGTTTAATTTCTGTTTGTTATTTGGTTTGACTGTTAATTGCTGAACACCGCTAATGTGATGTTGCTATTAAACACTATTGACTCATTCCCCGCCATTGAATAGAACTTATAATTCTTTTATCAAGAATCTTGTGTGGTGGTTTCATGTTACAGAGGTTGATTAAAGATTCCTGCATGCATAAAGGGATTAAGATATCAGACCCTCTCAGAGGGGATTTATTTACCGCATGAAGTAGATGTGAAAGTCCTGGGATAAAGGTTCTCGCCGACGTAAAGCAGCCCAACCATCTGAATTTCTCAGATCTCTTTCCCTTGCAAGTGTGCTAGCCAGAGATTTGTTGAAGTGTCCCTACTGTGACAGGAAGGGATTGCTACACCTTATCTTCAGATTTCATCCTCTAGTGCTAGCCGAGATTTGGTCAAGTGTCCTACTCAGTGAAGGGACTACAACACCTTGTCCTCAGATTTCCCTTCCACCTTGCAAGTGTGTTAACCAGGGATAGGGTCGAGGTTCCTACTCAGAACGGCGAGAACCAAAACATCCTATTCTCCGTAGACTTCCATTATTTATGCAATTGTTCTAGTTAGAAACTGGGTTAAGGATCCCTGCTCAGAAAGAAAGGAATCAGATTGCCTTGTTTTCCTCAGAGACTTCATCTCACAAGTGTGCTAAAATGTATAAGGCCCAAAGCTCCCGCTTAGACAAAGGAACTAAGTAGCTTTGTTCTCTGTTAGATAGAATTTATTGTTTCTCGTGATTATTGTTTTCATGAAGAGTGTTAATAATGAAGTCTCTATTTGAGAGTATGGTCCTCAGTTTCTCCGACATAAGAGCTTGTTCTTTCCATTGCAATACCTAAAATGTAATCCAAAGATCTTAATCGAACTATAAAGAATTCAAAAGAGAGAGTGCTTTCTCAGAATTGATTCCAGAGTTTCCACTACTTCAAATGTAGTTTAGATAGAATGATTTCCTTACTACAACACTAAGTGCTTTCGAAATTGAGCATATATAGTGCGCAGCTATCTTTGAAACAAAAGACTTCCCTGGGTTGATAATTTATGTTTCACTTGGTTGTTTGAATTAATTAAGCAATTATAGTGACCAACACCATCAACCATCGACTTGGAGTAAAATGATATCAATATCATTTTTAGGGTTTAAAAACAACAAGTGGAGGGTAAGAATAGGTGGTTCGATCCGAGGATTAAGTCCTCGAAAAGCGCAGACAATTCATGCCTTTTCACAAATTACCACAGAGATATAACATGTAACAATACTCTCGACTGTGAGGGTTACCAAAACAATAGTCAACCACTTCCAACATGAAAACCATTGAAGCTAAATCCCTTAACCAACACTGTAAAATGAGCGTTCAAGTACAAACTCGTGCCCAACCAAAAACATGTATGATGCCTCCATTAAATTCTGGGTGGCGTTAAGTTCAGACTATGCAATGCTTTCCAGGCAACGGTGAGGTCATAAACAATCAACTAACAACTCAGGGTTTTGCCAAGATAAGGCAAAAAAACACTTTAATCTTTCAACAGTTCACATTGCAACTCACAGGGTCAAAATAAAGAGTGTACACTAGCCACAAAAATGAGCATGGAGTGGGAAATCTTAAACACATAGACCTGTTATAACGATCCATAAGTAGGATACGCACAAAGCTCAGAGCTTTGTCAAATCATAATACTCAATTCCAGACCCAAAAACCGAAATCGTGGCCGAGCAGGCTTCACTGCCATTTAATCCAATAAACCCATGCAAAGATTACACACAACAAGGAGAGCATAACCATTTCTTTTTTTAAAAGTGCCAACAGTCCAGAATAATCACCATAAGAAACCATGGACACTAACACCAATACACAGTTCAAATATCTCATAACAGCTTAAGAAAAACACAGACCATGAGCAATCCTGAGCCAAAAGTTGATTCCAAAAAGCACTCCAAGTTTGTCTAAATCAGTCTATATACATCTATCATAACTATAGAGGTTTAGGACCTTAAATGCAACTAAATAAAATTGAATTAACATAAAGACGAACATCTAGAATCTGAACACAGACTAGGAGACAACATAACTAAGATGGATGTGGTTTGCATGCCACTGGCTGGCTAGAAGTTTTTGGGTCCTTGGCTTTGCCCATCACCTCTTGCCTTGGTTTGAATTTTATGATGATAAGGTTGGAGCTAGTCCCTTGAGAGGTTGGGGTACTGACAACCTCAATTGTTTCCTCTTCTTTGCCGGACTTCCTAATGTTGTTCGCAAGCGACATGAGCAGGGAGTGGACGGAGAGGAGTGGTGGGGGGAGGAAGGGGGAGGGGCATGGGGATGCGGGGAAGGGACGACACAATAGGAATGAGGTGAAGCGGTTGTGGGGGTGGCATTCTGTTGGTAACAGGGGGTGGGGGTTGTTTTGGGAATCATGCCATGCATGTGTTCAAAACAATGCATTTTTTTAATTATTTGTTTGTATTTTCTTTAATTTCAATTTTAATTTGTTTTATGTTTTTAATTTTTTTTTTTTGTTTATTTTTTATTTTTAAATAATTTTTATAATTTATGTTTTGTAGTTTGTTGTTTTTTAATTTCTTTTTATTTTTTATTTTTTGTTTCCATTATTTTTTTTTATGTTTAAAAAAAAAATTAAATATCTTTTTAGATTTTTTGTGTTTTGGATTTGTTTTTAAAGGTTTTTTAATTTATTTTTTTAACTATTGTGTTAAAATTATGTTTTATGTTTTTTTTTTTTAAGTGTTTTTCTCTTTATAAAAGAAAATTGTGTTTTTTTAAAAGGTTTTGTAAAGTGTTTTTCATTGTGTTTTTTGAAAAGGTTTTGTGAAGTGTTTTTCATTTTCTTTAAAGATTTTATTTAGCTTTTAGAGTTTTTTTATAATTTTTATTTTGTTTTTAATTTCTTTCTAAATTAAAATAAAATAAAAATGTGTTATTTTTTCATAATAAAAACTTGTTTATCATTTTTTTTTCTAAGTTATTTATTTTTTAATTAAAAAAGTTAATCAATAAACAATTTTTCGAGTAATACCATTTTTCGATTTAGGAGTTGATTTTAACTTTTTATGAGTTTTCAAGACCATGGTTTCAATTAAGTTGCAATTTAAACTAAAAAAAAGTGGTGCTATGAGTAACACCACTTTTCTATTCAAGGGCCAATTTCCCGCATTGATATCAATTGTCAAGGTTGCGATTTCAAATAAGTCACAATTTTAACTCCCCTGAAAAAAGGGTTGCTACTAGTAGTGCCATTTTTTGATTCAGGGGTAAAAACAATCACTAAATATGACCTCTAAAAAACCGAGAACTTTGGAGAGTTCTCGTCAAGTTTGTAACTTTGTTCCCTTTGCGTCGCACCACGATCGCTTGATTCATGGGTAACCTTAGCCATATTATCATCCATTGTAAGCAAAGAAAACATAATACAGAGGAACAATAAACCTAGAGAAAGAGAGCCACCAACTACCCCACCCTTGTATCCACTAAACACCACTAAGAACTGTTTCTTGGCCACAACAAAGGGGAGACACTAGCTAGTAGGGCATAAGACAGAGAATGGATGATGGCGAGAGGGATTGAAGGTTACCCAACTCATCCCCATCACCTAGAACTACAGACTAAGGATGAAAGACGACTAACAGTCAAGCGTCTTCTTGGTTGCAAGCATAAGAACAAGCACCAGAAACACAGATATATGAAAGCGCAAGAGGGGTGCAGAGTTAACACAACATAGAGTCAAAATTAGGCCAATATAGAAAACACTCAAAAGAGTAAGGATTAAGACTACCTTAACTGTCCAGTTGAGCCAACATGGTCAGTCTTGGCCATGTGACCTAAGGATACATAGAAAATCAACTAGCGCTTCTGCATTTAAGGAATCCGACTCCACTTGAAGCCATAATATCCCTAGCGAACAACATATCATCATCCTTAAAGTCTCTCAAGAACCCAAGAGCTTGAGCCATCATTGGAATGAAAGCATTGAAACCAAATTACACGTCTCGACCACCTTTCGTTGATGTCGTAGAACCTTGACTTGAACACCCACGAATGGCCATAACATCACTTGTATTGAACCCAAACCAACCCAAGGAGGAAATGATGGCTAAAGAGATTGTTGTCGTTCCTCCGCCCTCTAAGTGGCGGAGGTATTAATGCCACAGTCAATCACCTGATTCGAGGGGTTGTTGTCCATTTTGTTTCGCTGTAGGAAATCATAGTGAAGTTGATTCTGCTTCAATGATTCCCATGACAAAGCGAGATCTCAGTTTGTCGAGTCAACCCCCATATTTGCAAGGTGATCTGCTAGGCTATTGGCCTTTTTACAAATGTGGGAGAGAGTGATGTTATGAAAATGTTTGAGCAAAGCAGCCACATGAGAGAACTTGGAGGATAGTCATAAATTTAATGACACCTTGTTCGGGCTAGAACCACAAAGGAGCCACGCGAGGGATTGAATGATGATGGCTAAGTCCCCTTCCACCACCAAACTAGTTTGCTTTGGTGTATAGCAAGAGAGAGACCCTTGATTATTCCATCAAGTTCAGTGGCATTGTTGGTGCTTCTACCCAAGTGAATGGTGAAGATAAAATTAATTTCACCATTAGCATTAATTTGAAAGCACCCCCAACCCCTGCAGGACCAAGGTTGTCTTTGGCTGCACCATCAAAGTTTAATTTGACAAATTATAGTGGGGGTGTTGCTCGTTGCTCAAGTGAGGGGATGGGTGCCCTTGAAAAATCTTGAGGGTATGGTCTAAACTTCCAGTGTATGAAAATAATTTTTTCTCTACCTTGTAGAATGCTTGTGTTTGCTGATCAAGGAGAAAAGATAATAGATTCCTTGATTGAGGTTTGGATAATGAGCCATATGTCGTTGTTTTGATATAACTGCTTAAAAATCCGGTGATTACGTTCCTTCCAGAATGTCCATAGGAGATCTCTAGGGAAAATGCGTCAAGGTTTTTTTAGTACACTGTTGTTGTAGAGGGTTTGTCGCCAGTTCTCCGAGGTAAGGTGAATACTACTCCTGTTTTTGTCAGATTGGCTGAAGATCATAGCTCCTCTGTCTGACAATTGGTTGACCTCTTCACAACTATTGAAAAGAAGTTCAACAGTTTCGTTACGTTGTTCGCACATATAACATATGGATGGTCCTTCAAAACCTCTACAGATAAGATGATTTCAGTGAGGGTTTTTTCCCCTTTATTTTTCTATTTTTTCTTTTCTTTTTATTTATCTTTCCTTTTTTTGCAATGTTTTTTTATTTTTTTATGATTTTATATGCAACAATGATGTGCTTTTAGGCCACGATCCCAAAATGTTGTAATTTTAAGCCCGAATAAAAAATATGGTGCTACTGATAACATCTCTATTTGATTTGGGGGTTGATTTGAAGATTTCGGTTACAACAATACTGATTCTCAAGGCTGTGATTTCAAAAAAATTGTAATTTTAGCCTTGAAAAAAAGAGGGGGGTGCTAATGGGAGTGCAACTTTTCAGTTCAAGGGTTGATTTTTATAACATTTTAATTTTTTTTTTTTTGTATATGGCGGAATCAACAACTAGGGCGAGCTCGTACTCACATGACACAGGGTCGATGTTGACCGCTGCCACTATAACCTCCAGGCGTATCCATTTTGCCCCACACACGACACACAAGGTAAGTCGAGGTTTGAATCACAAGATTTGAATTGGTGACCACACATACAGAGTACCTTAATAGTGTATTCCATCACCAACTAGTCTACACCTCGAGGGCAACAATTTTTTAAATTAAAAAATAACTCTTTTCAAAAAAAATTATAACCAAATAAATAAAAAAACTAAATTAATTTTTTTTGAAAAAGTACAAAAATAATTAAAGAAAAAATAGGAAAAGTTCAAAAAATAACAAAAATAATTAAAGAAAAAATCAGAAAAGTTCAAAAATTAAAGAAAAAAAAAGAAAAAGTTAAACCTTTAAATAGACCCCCCAAAAAGTCATAAAACGAATGGGGGTAATGTTGGGCATCAGACCCCCACCTGCTTTATGCCCCTCCCTCCCTCGCGCATCTCCTCCCTGCTGCTCCCAAGCCTACTGAGCCCCCTCGACCGTTGCTTAGAGAAGTGAGGGCGATGGGCACCGCTCCTCCTCGCTACTTCCAAGCCCGTTGAGCCCCCTCAACCACTGCTTCGAGGAGTAACATGGCCTCATTTGTTTTATGACTTTTTTTTGTCCTTTTTAAAGTTTTAACTTTTGTTATTTTAATTTTTTTAACTTTTCCCTTTTTAATTTTCTTTTTAAATATTTTTTTATTAAATTATTATATTTTTTAAATTTGTGTTTTTGTTTATTTAATCTTTAAATTTATTTTTGTTTATTTTATTTTTACATTTAGATTTTTTTTTCCTTAATTTTTTTTAAGTTTGTTTGAAATGGAAAATTTTTGCTTTTTTCTTTAATAGAGTCTTTTTTGGCTTTTCTATTTAAAAACTAGTTTTTTTTCCATTCTATCTAAAATGTATTTTTTTTAAAATTTTATTTAAAAAAAATGGGGTTTCCCCATTTCGATTTTCTTTTACTCTTTTTTTTTTTTTTTAATCTTTCATCTTTTTAATGATTTTATGTATTTTTTTAAAATTTTATTTAAAAAAAGGGGTTTCCCATTTCGATTTTCTTTTACCCTTTCTTTTTCCTTTTTTAATAAATCTTTCATCCTTTTTAATGATTTTATGTGCAATAGTGATGAGCTTTTAGGCCACGATCTAAAAAATATTGTAATTTTAAGCTTGAATAAAAAAAATGGTGCTTTGATAGCATCTATTTTTGATTCGAGGGTTGATTTTAAGATTTAGGTTTCAACAATACTTATTCTCAATGCCATGATTTCAAAAGATTGTAATTTTAGCCTCGGAAAAAAGAGGGGGGTGCTACTAGGAGCACCACGTTTTAGGTCAAGAATTGGTTTTAATAGTTTGGTTGCAATGGTACTAATTGTTAAGTCCATAGTTTCAAAGTAGTTGCAATTTTAACCATGGAAAAAATGTTGTTGTTGTTAGCACCACTTTTCGATTTGGGGATCGATTTTAAGGTTTGTGTTAGCAATATGATGGGGCTATTAATCCCATGGTTGTAAAAAGTGGTAATTTTAACCCCAAAAAGAAAAAATGTGCTACCAATAGCACCACATTTCGAAACGAGGGTAAAAACAACCATTAAATGCAACCTCTGAAAAATGAGAACTCTTGATAGTTCTCGTCAAGTCCATAACTATGTTATGTATCTTGGTCCATGGTCCAAATAGACACAAGTCGACCTTTCCATGAGTTGAAATAACGGGCACGTGTGGCTCAAAAGGTGGACAACTGTCCTTCACAACGACTAAGGAAGTGCTTCACGATGCCCAAGGAGTGCTACAACACCCAAGAAGTGGGCGACCCTCAAAGTGATGAGTCATGCCTCCAAATGTGTCATTAGGTGGTGAAACATCACGTGACATCTTTTAATAGCTCAATGACTTTTAAATTTGATCCCTTCTTAAATTAACCACGACGTGGACATCATTAACCTTTATTACATGTGAAAACCCCGAAGACAAGATGCATTTCCTAGGACTACAAGTTAGGTGTAGGTGATGTGATGAATGTGGTGCTAGGGAAAAGGTGTTTTCATGAGTTGACCATCAAAGTCACATAGGATGAGTGTAGAGGTCTTACCTATACCTTTCAAGAGCTAGGGTTTATCATTTATTATTCCACATGTGTGATTTTAGAGGGAGCGCTTAGCATTGAGTTACCATTCCTTTAGCCTCTTTTTCTTACTACCCCTTTTTTCATCTTTTCTTTTTTATTTGCTTAGTCCCTTTTTTCTTTTCTTTTTTTCTTCTTTTGAGCATGGGACTTGGGGAAATTGGGCTTTATTGCAAGGTGGCATGGCTCATGTATATAATATAACTTTCATTTCTTCAACCTCGAGCATTTTATCTCTTTTGACTTTATTTAGGCCTTTTCATACATGAGATTTTTCTTTCTTATTTTGGACGTTGCTACATGACATATGATAAGTCAACCATGAAAGGGGAAATGATGAATATGCATGAAAATGGTGGGAAAATGACAAGGTGTGAAAAATGGATAGTGAAAATGACATAAAACACCTACCTAGGTTGCTAGTAGTACAACTTGACTTAAAAGGTGACACACTTATCTAAATGAAAATTATGAGCCCACCATGGTACAAACCAATAAGAGACGAGAATTTATAGTGTTAAGATCCATTATTAGAATACACCATTGGTGATGGTCATGATCCATCTAGAAAGCAATATCATCATGTGTGAACAGGAGCATAAGATATAACATTGTCTAATGCATCAAATATCACCATAAGATCATGATAGACACCACAAGCACTAGAGCGCTCTTGTCATGGGGTACAATATTATCGTCCATCATCCATAGGCCAAAACCACTTGAACCATGTGCAAAATGTCCATTGACATGTTAATATCCATCATGGAATCATCAAAACTGGGGCATATCCACTGATCATGGAACCATCAGAACTGGGGATATCCATTGTGTAAAGAGACACCATCATGCAACAAAATCTGTGACAAATCTCCTCCACCATTTGCTTTGAATGATAAGTCTAAAGTGCTCATATCAAGTACTAACTGGAACATCATGCCATTGAACTACTGGTGCTTGTATTGCAATCCTAGAAATATGATCACAATCTCCTCATGCAATATGAGGGGTAACACACCCGAGCAACATGTATTTGCAGCCATGCCATAATCGATATCCATGCCGAAACACTAAATCAAGAGGCCAACCAAATTTTCAACAATAACACCATCATTAATCATTCCAATGTATAAACGATAAGTTATGTTGACCTAAAACGTGGTCAACACAGTTGTATGGAATCTGGATAGAAAACCAGATGGTTAAATATTTCATTATGAAGTCTTTTTCTTCATTATCCAAATTTTAAACAAGGTTGTTGACATGTTTATTTCATTTCTTACAAAATTTCTAATTATCATATAGGTATTGTGTTATTAGATTGATGCTTGGAACCTATGGCATGGACATTATTAAGATAATGTGACTTACGTTGTTGCTAACAATTATTTTTTCCACTTAGGTTTCCTTTTTGAAGCAATTTTATGGCTCAGTAACAAAGACGGATTATAGCACTCTACGATTGGGCTTCATTGAGGTAAAAATAAAATGATATGTTCTTATCAATGCACAAGAGGGTCCCTTGTCCCACAAACAAGGGGGTCTCATACACCAATTTAACATCTATCTTAACCATAACCTTAAAATTAGATTATTATTATTATAAAAAAACTTGATTTATTTCATTTGCATTATATGTAGTGTGATCATGAAAGTGTGTTATAGTTTTTATTGATTTATACATTTTCTCTTCTATTCTCTTATGCAAACTGCTTATCTCTATTGTAATAAGCATCCTTTGTTTGTATGGATTATTTAATAAAAAGTTATTTTTCTTTTAATATAGAAACATTGCAAGTCAAACCCAACTTTTGATTTTCACGACTACGTGATGAGAACACTCGAAGCTGACTTCAAGAAGGTCGTTAGTCTAAGGTGTGTAACAAATGAACTTATTGTATTCGTTGTCAGGGGAAAAATCATTGCAGTGTTTAATCAAAGCTAGTTTTTTTCAAATACTAGGACTTATTTTGTGTTTATCTAACTTTGTACTACCGTAAAATGATTGCAGTGGATACCTTTGGTCTTTGGTGGTGATCTACTTGCTCCTCAATATTGAAGGTGGGTCAAATTCTATATATCAAAATTTACTGTTTAAAATTATTTTCTTGGTTGCATCATTTTGTGGCAGTCTGTAACTCAAATGAAAACATTTTGTATGTAGTTATTGACTTGAAAAATGATATATGTGTGTTTTAAAAGTTAGAAATATATATATTTTAAGTTATTAATATATAAGTTATTAATCAATGTTTTAAAAGTTAGAATTGGAGTGGTTAAGGGTAGATCGGAACCTAAACCAACTCACAGACAACTTGTTTACTAAAAAAACATAAAATATTAAATTAAAATAAAATCATGTATTTTAATTTGAATCTAATCTAAACCATTAGACACCAAATATATATGTTTTTTCATGTATATTATTATATAGCATGTAAGGGTGAATATAACAAAGTTGCATTGAGTGTGATATATATTTGAAACTAAATATGCAAACATCAAGGTTCTAAATGGCCTCTAGAGTCATTTCCTGTTAATGTTTTATGTTGATATTATAGTTCTTTGCATTTCATAAGATAAGAGCATAATATGAACAAGATCACTGAGAAATACACATCCACAATAGACACAGCATTTATCCTGGGAAAC
>SNQJ01S0076893.1:36629-52039 GCA_010110895.2 Picea sitchensis | reverse complement strand
AAAGATGTCAGAGTAGTTCATCGAATAGGAGTAGAAACCATTCATAGACCAAGAGGACGTCAGGGAGATGCAACAACCTTGGTGGAAGATAACCAAGGAAGGTTTTGATTCCTCCTCTAGCAAACTTGGACATGGTGAATGGTCATATGACCCTAAGATAGAACAACTCATGGAAGAGTGTGAAGGTAAAATTGGTTCAAGTATATCGTTTCTTATGTGCATGTCGTAGAAGTATGGTGACACTTCACTAATTGCATTGGGATGGATTGGAGATGAGGGAGATGGCCGAACCATCCATCCCCCTTCATCTTTGAACTAGATTGCATCACATTGGCTCATTGTCTCGATGGAAGGTAGCGAGGTCAATGGGGCCCCTTGAGGAGGCACCTTGGTGAAAAATGGTTGAGAACATAGTGGGTGAATTGAAAGATTGGAGGAAATAAAGAGTTGTGTATGTGATGAGTTCGAAGATAGAAATGGATGTTTGAACGTGAAGACGTGATTTCTTGAGACAGAGGTGCGACAATTGGATTAGGTACCCAATCATCCAAAGTCACAAGGGGATCCAATGCATAGAAGCATGGGAAGACAAGCCAAAGTATGGAAACAACAACTAATGAAAAGGCAATGACACTTCGTACACTCATGAAACTTCCTAAGGGGAGTTTTTTATTGACGACCATGGTTGAGGAAGTAGCAGTTGTTGAGTGGTGGCGAGATCCGGAGATGGGAAAAAGATGCCATGGAAATCAACGGATGTTGTCAAGGATAGAAAAAAATTGAAGTGGGGAAGGATGTAAGCTGTCCCGTGACACCCACTGAGCGCGCATGCTCCTTGGGCAGATTCGGCAATGGACAAACAGAGAGCACAAGGAAAGAAGTGATCGGTTTGGAAAACAAAAACGTTTGGGTGTGGGCAAGAGAACCTTGGGAACACAATGGTGGTGTGCAACACCAAGGGGCATAAACCTTATTTTCCTTGAAATGATTGACTGAGACTTGGGTTGCGTTTGGGAAAGGGTGTGTCGGAGAGGTTGGACCACCCCATCGACACACTCATGAGGAGTCAGGATGATCAACATGAAGAGCGCACAAGGTAAGGGGCGTGCACCCAAGGATGGGGCACATCGTTCTAAGAGACGAATGGTTGATGGGCGCGCGAGCTTTGGATGGGTACACTGGGTCCACAGAGGGGCGTGGCGAGTTGATTGAGTGTGGATTCATGAGGGGTGAGACACATGTAAGAGACATGAAGTTTCACACAAATGACTCTTAGAGTCCATATAAAAGCAAGGGCACATAACCAAATGAAGAACATATCATTTTGTTAAGAGATTTGGAGAGTAATTCCGAGGCAAGTCTATGATAACAAAATGAGGCAGAGTTTCCAAGATGGAAGAAAAATAGCCAAGAGTTGGACGTTTTGGAAGGTTTTGGGGAAGTCTGAAAAAACATGTATGTGGAGGCATGTGTGAGGCAGAACCAAAATCTATGTTAACTTGGTGAAAGTATGCGGAAACAAAAGGAAAACAAGCCTGCTATTGTGGGCACATCTGAGGTGCATCATAGGAGGTTGTGGAGACGGTTGCAATGGAAATTATTGGGTGGGGGGGAATCTGTTCTTGAGTGTCTTGGTGAGGTGAGGCAAGTCGTTTGAATCTGCCATGTTGTAAACCGAGCCGATAGAGCTCATGTTGTAATTGATTTTCAATAACAAAGACTTAGTTGGGTGTTAGGCATGGTTTGTGTCGCCTACACTATTGGTTTGTTTGTCTTCATTTTTGTTCCACAATTGTTCTCTTGGATGCTCATGTTTATGGATGAATGATTAGATAAGACTAAGTGTTAAATTGTGTTATCAATTGTCTAAGTAAGAAAGAGTTTCACTAGAATAGGAGTGTGACTCGTCAGTAGCCTAGAACGAAGTATGGGTATGCTCTAGGTGAATAGGTGTAGTCTGGATGAAGTATTCTTGGTGTGCCAAGAAACCAAGTAAGAATTTCCACAGTGTCGCATTCCCTCAGCAAGTGAACAGTCGCAAGATTTGTTCGAGAGTCTTATGGGGTCGTGACAATTTAGAAACCATTTTTTATTATCAAGTTTATGTAATGGTATATTTCTTGTGAAATTCCATACAATCATTTATTGGACCTCAAGTAAACTATATATTCACAATATAAATTATCATTTAGCATGTTGAAGTTGAATATTTCTTTAATGGCAATGCAAGAAACAAATGTCAAGGACAATGTTAATATGTAAATGATTTAATTTTTTTCTAGTCTTACTGTGATAAATAAATGGTTGAAAGCCTTCTAACCTTTTTATAGGATTGTTGAGAACATAAAAATATTTTAATCAATGTTAATAAAGTTTTTATAATATATTTTTTTAAACAATATTAATATATAAATGATTAAAAGTAGTAAATAAATGGTTGAAAGTTTGTTTTATCTTAGTTAAATCAATTTATAATATTGTTGAAAATACCATCTCGATGGGGTACTCATGGTTGGGGTTTTGACACCCCCCATGTGTTGGTTGGTCGCCAACTCGTCTCACAGTATGAGGAGAAATCATGAGGTAGATGGTGGTAATAATGTTGGGCATGTCAAGAGAGAGGGGGATGTCTAGCCCAAGTGCAAGCTTATTCAAACCAAAATGTGAAATGATGCTCATAAGAAATGGAAGGATCAATCAACGAAGGTCATGGATAGACTGTGGGAAACAAAAATTTTCTGTATAACTGAAACATATTGGATCCCACAAAATTCTTCTGTATAACTGAAACATATTGGATGGTGAAAACCCAGATAGTCGAAGTTTTAGAGGAGAGGAGTGTGTCCCAACAAAACATTCTCCATAGAATTGAATTGATGGATGGTAAATTTGAGGTAGTCTACCAAGCTATGTTTGGAATTAAAATTGTGATGTAAGCTACAATTTCGAACAATAAGAAGGGATCCCTCGACTTTATTGGTACACAAGCCAATCTTATCCATCTCGATGAGGACCTTCAACCATCAGGGACATCACATGATTAACAAAGTGAGATACAAAATTTAGTCGATCAACTTGTAGGTTACAATGCCATGCCTCCGTCTGTATAATTTCAAAATGGTTTCTTATTACTTAGTTTATCTCTGCAACTATACAACTATAGTATGATAATTTAAGCTATTATTTCCTTTAGTATAACACTAAGTAGCGATGTATTTTTGAAATCTATAGACAAATATAATACTATCTATGGACAAATATTATTATACTAATAAGATGAAGTAGGACATGGTTTCAACTGTGGAAAGCCTCCACCAAAAAAATTATAACCATTTTTTATATAATATAAAGTAATGATTGTGTTTTTAACTTAAGAAAAAAGTTATTGAAAATATAAAAATTTATAAACCATATTAATACATAAATGATTAAAAATCCTTATAATTTGTTGAAAACAATATTAATGTATAAGTGGTTGAAAGTTCTTCTACATTTATTATAAAGGTTTATAAAATTGTCTTAACTATAAAAATGTGATAAATAATATTAAAACCTAAATGGTTGAAAGTCCGTATAGTCTTATTGCAAGAAGTTCATAAAATGGTTATAAATTTTTTTATTTAGTTTGTTGCATAATCGTGACCTCCAAATGTATAAAAGAGAATGTATTATGTAAAATTCAATAAAGGGAAAAATGAATATTGTCTTCCATATAAGTAAAGCTTTATAAATCACGTTAGCATTCATGGTAGGTATTGTTTTTTTTTTTTTTAACCATGGGAACAGCCATGGTAGGTATTGTTACATACGAGAAGAAATAAAAGACAGGGCACATTTTTATTTATGGTTACTTATGAGTGTGTCCAAACTTTTTATCAATGTGAACTCATAGACGTAGAAATTGAATAATATTACATGCTTTAGGAGTTTTAAAATTAATTTATTATGTATCTCTTCGATAATATATATTTCTTACGATCAAATTAGTTTTATAAATTTTATCAACATTGGGTAGAAAAATATATATTAAATAAAATATTCTAAATTCAAAAATATTTTTTTAATTTTTTAAATATAAATTTATATATTAAAATTTTATTATTATTATTATTATTTTTTAATTATGTACTCCATATAACATTAAAGTGATATAAAATAATAGTAAAAGTAGATTAAAACAATACAAATATATTATTACATATACATTAAGGTGATAGAAAAGGTAGATGAAAACAATACAAATATATTACTCCATATAACATTAAAGTGATAGTAAAGGTAGATTAAAACAATACAAATATATGATTTCAACTTTTTAACCTACCTTATTTGTAATTTCAAAATTCTTATTTATAATAAAAATTAACACAATCACATTAAAAAAAAAATTGTAAATGTCAATTGATAATATAAGTGTTTTTCATCTTTAATAATAAGATAATTATATTAATTAAAATATATTATCAAACTTAAAATTATATACTCAATTATTATACTTTTTAACTTAATCACAATTATAAAATTTAAAAAAATCTTATATATAAAAATAACACATTAAAATTTTTATATCAAATTTTCTTATAAAATACAATGTCCTTAACACTCCATCTATTTAAGACTTAAATATATCACACCTCATAAATATACAAGTTTTCTTATAAAATACAATGTCCTTAACGCTCCATATCTATGTAAGACTTATATATATCAAACCTCTATTTGTTGTATACATAATAAGCCAACATTTAAAAAAAAATTGAGATTAGTCAACTTTAGATACATTTCAACGTGAAAAGTTCAACATTATAATTTGAACTTTAATATTATCTTGGAATGAAAAAGTACATTCTTTCCAAAATTGTTATGTATTGAGATTAGTCAACTTTAGATACATTTCAACGTGAAAAGTTCAACATTATAATTTGAACTTTAATATTATCTTGGAATGAAAAAGTACATTCTTTCCAAAATTGTTATGTATTGAAATTGTAATAAGAGTTATGGTGTGATTATCATGGCTATGCACCTTTAACTGTGGAGAAAGTATTGTTACATGAAACTTCCTAAGGAGGTTTTTCCTTGATGATAGTGGTTGAGGAATTAATCGCAATTGTTGTTGAGTGGTGACAAGATTTGGAGATGGACATAGACGTCATGGAAATCGAGTGATGTTGTCGAGGATGACAACAACTTGAAGTGGTGAAGGATGTAAGGTCTCCCACGACACCCACCGAGCGCAAATTCTTCTTGGGTAGATTTGGTGATGGACAAATGAAGAGCACAAGGAAAGAAGTGATTGCTTGGGAAAATGAAGACGTTTGGGTATGGACAAGAACACCTTGGGCGCACGATGGTGACATGTGGCACCAAGGGAGCACACAACTTTTTTTCCTTGGAATGATTGACAGAGACTTGGGTTGCATTTGGGCAAGGGAAGGGAAACTTGGGAGCATGCCCAAGGACTAGACCCATCTTCCATCGACAACATGGGTGTGTCGGATAGGTTGGACAACCCAATCGTCACACTCACGAGAATGGGTATGTTATAGGTGAACAAACGTAGTCCAGATGAAGTATTCTTGGTGTTCCAGGCAACCAAGTAAGAACCATCACGATGTTGCATGCCCTTAGGACGTGAACAGTGACAAGATATGTTTGGGAGTCATGTGGGGTCGTGACAGTACAAAAACCATTTTTTTATTATCAAGTTTATGTAATGGTATATTTCATGTGAAATTCCATACAATCATTTATTGGACCTCAAGTAAACTATATATTCACAATATAAATTATCATTTAGCATGTTGAAGTTGAATATTTCTTTAATAGAAATGCAAGAAACAAATGTTGAGGACAATGTTTATATGTAAATGGTTGAATTTATTTCTAGTCTCATTGTGATAAATAAATGTTTGAAATTCTTTCTAATCTTTTTATAGGATTGTTGAAAATATAAAAATATTGTTAACCAATGTTAATAAAGTTTTTATATTATATTTTTTAAACAAAATTAATATATAAATGATTAAAAGTGTTGAGATTTAGGTACTTTGGGAAGTGGTTCCCTTGTGGTTTTGAGTCTCTAACCACAAGTGTGAACTACTTTGGTACTATGTACCTTGTACTTTATGTCTAATTCAACTTTGACTTAACTTAAGTCAAAAAGTTGAATTTTTATCACTTAGGCAAAAGTGACTAATTATTCACTTTGTGGGTGAATGAGGGGACATCAAGTGAACTTAGGGAACTTAACCCAAAGTGGGTTTGTGAGTGAGATTATTGTGGGATGATCTCAACCTTTGATTAGAGATGGGATGGAGAGATCTTAGTCATCCATCTCTTAGGCTTCCTTGTAGAGGTTCAAGAGGGGCGCATAGGGCCAAGAGAGGCTCATTCTATCTTTTGTTCACTTGGAGAGGAAGATGAGAGCAATGGATATGGGAATGGAAGAAATGGATGAGGGTTTCAAGGGTGCCTCCTTCCATGGAGGGCTCTAGGAGGCTTTGTCTTCCATTATTTTGCAATGTTGATGTTAGCTTGGAGGAGGGCACACTATAGGAGGAGGGCGCACACCTAGCAGGGAGGTCTTGCACTTGTCAGATTTCCTTAAGGAGAGTTTTGTTGGAGAGGTAACACACAAGGTTAGAATTGTATGTAAGGGTTTCTTCTACAAGTCTTCAAGGAGAAAGGGTGCAAGCTTTCAATGGGATTGAGAAATGAAGGAGAAGGGCACACCATGCTTGGGCACATTTACCTTATGGGACTTGCATAGAAGCTTGAGAGGGTCTACCATTGTATCAGGTTCATTTGTTTCATGTACTTGTTGTATCTCACATTCTTTACATCACATATATAAACTTATACTCCAAACTGGTTTTCCCTAGGGGGGTTTTATCCAAGGTCGTGTTGACCAAAAACCTTTGTGTCCTATTTTCATGTATGCTAGAGTTTAGAACAACATTATTACAGCTGTAAATATCTAAAGGTGTGTTACATATTTAAGGCATGCATGTACTAACCTTTTGGCTACTAAAACTACATGCTAGAGCACCTTAAAAGCTTATGTAACCTTAACAAAACAACAGAAAAGTTCTTGAACAGTTTGCTATTATAAAAAAACAACAAAGACTTCTTTGACAGTTGAAACTTAGAGCCAAATTGAATTCAAAGACAGACCTAGTTGGCAGCCTGTTAGGACATCAGAAAATCTTCATGGTATCAGAGCCCTTGGTGGCTAAATCTTGTTGATTTTGGACAACATTTCGTGGAAATTTCTTGACAACTTGTGGGAAGATTTGTTGATAGTTTGTTGACAGTGATTTGTAACAGCTTGCTGGAAAAAATTTGTGTGGCAGTTGTAGGACAGTTGGTGGAACTAGACTCATCCTCTTTTCACACCTACTTGCTAGGAGTTAGGTTGATTTTCCACAACCCTTTTTCACACCTATTTACCAAGAGTGAGGTTGTAGTTCTACTTCCTTTTTTCACACCTGTGTTGACAGGAGTGAGGCAATGCTCTTTTGCAGTTGCAGTATCAGTGTGAATTCAGTGGGCAGTCATGTCATTATCCCATATGCGGGCATAGGATAGGATAGTCGGAGCTAGAAACCGGTCCCCTTGGAAGACCAGGCTTATCTTTGTACTAGAGGATCTTGAACTATGGAATATAGTTCAAGCTCCCATTTTTGTTCCTCCTGTCATTACTCTTGTCTTGATGGAAAATTTCAAGAAGAGGAACAACAAGGCCAAGAGAACTACCTATGAGACCATGTCATACTCCACTTGACGGGTAAAGACTATGCATTTGAGATGTGGGCATCCTTGTGAAAGATTTACCAGAGTTCTAACCAAAATCGAAATATGGTTGTGCAGGAGAAACTCAGGAGCATTCAGATGCTGAATATTGAGTCAGACACTTCTTACCTTGGCATATTCACTCAGATCAGAGATGAGCTAACGGTCGTCAGAGAGATAGTGGACACAGACTTTTGTGAGGACAGCTTTAAACATCTTTTCCAAACCATGGGGTCCATTTTTTAAAGGCATTGTTTCCCGAGAGGTTATTTCTACTTGGAAGAGATGATCCATATGGATGTCGGTGGCCTCCCACCTATTCCAACTGGCTCATTTTGGCAGTTTTCCAATTTGGCAGTTTTTTCCCTAGTTTTCGGGTCCTTGACTTGCGGGGTCGTTTTGAGGCCCTAAATAGTGTTTTTTAGGGCTTGCCACATTAAAATTCACTTATTATAGATAGCAGAAAAATGTGTAGTCCTCGGATAGACCTTTCCAACAGGCTATCGTGCGCCTAAAATGGAGATCTTATGCAAAAGTTACAACCCTGGGAAGTTGATGTACTAACTTACCCAAACGGGGCCCACATGACTTTTGGCGCTTCATCTCCTAGGGTTAGATTTTTTGGATGTCTAGGGTTTTTGACATTCTTGTTTATTGTAAAAGTTCCTTCGGAGCCTCATTGTAATCATTTTCTTACGAATGAGCGCAACCGTCACATCTCTTCTCAAAGATAATCCACCACCATTCTAGCAAGCTTGTTTCTGCTGCATTTTACAGTTTCATCTTATTTCCTTATTGAATACAAACCAGTTTTATTGTATATATGTTATTATGTGTTAAGCATATTTTGATAATAATCTGTATTCATTTTGTTCTGCAATATATTCTAGATCAGTGGTATCATAGCGGTCTTCTCCTTGTCATTCTTAATGCATGTCCCCAACGAGGTCAGGGTATAAGAATTGGATCTCGAGCTTGTTTCTCTTGAGGAAAAAATATATTACACACCCAAATGACCTCTCATGGCAGAAGAAAAGAAAGATGAGGAGATAGGATATCCCTTCAAAATGTTGCTCGAGGAAGCCCTCATGCAACAAAGGAACGAGATGATGGATAGTTTTGTGCAAATCCTTCGGTGGCTACCAACAGGTGACACATCTTTGTCAAACGGAAGCATTGCCCCCTTCAAAGTACAAATCAACTTCGATATTCCTATATTTGGAGGTTAGATAGACGCAAATGCGGTAGACAAATGGTTGAATCTGGTGGAAGGGTATTTCTATGTCCATAACTTCTCGAATAGAGAAAATATTACTTTTGCGCTACTCAAAGTCATTCCCCATATCAAATATTGGTGAGAAACTTTATGTGAGCAAAAGGAAACAGAGGAACCCTCATTATTTACAGTCGTTGTCACCTGGGAGTCCTTCACGGATGTTATTAAGGAACAATACTACCTTGTTGGAAGTTATGACGACCTGTACACAAAATGGACCACGCTACGCCAGGAAAGAGACCAAGCGGTGCCCGAGTTCACAAATATCTTCCATACCTTGTGCACCAAGCTGGGTATCAAATATTCTGAGTGACATATGGTGCTTAAGTATCGTGACGGCCTGCATAGATACATCCAGGCCGAAATGGAGTTTCTGGAGATCTCATCCTTGGCTGTGGCCTACTGATATGTCGTCAAAATCGAGCAGAAGCTCAAACAAAATACGCGGCAATTTGGGCCTAGGAATCCCTCACAACAAAAGCCAGGAAAGGACGGCCCCAACTCGTAGAAAAAAGGACGGAGAAAAGATGGATAGCCTCAAGACAACCAGTCTAGGCCGCAAGAAAAGAAGGACACCGGAAAGACAAAGAAAGACATCGGGAACTGGTGTGACTTCCATAAGAGCCCCTAGCATAACATTGTAGATTGTTGCTCGAAGAAGTCATTGGTGGCTGAGGTGAAAGCCTTTGAATCAGATATGTGTTCCGACTTTGACTCAGAACCAAAAAGGGGGAGATGGATCATAGACGTAGAACCCAATGATATCATTGCTACCACCAAGCTCCATCTTGGTGAACCAGACAAGCCAGAGGAAGGCGAGTGCCTTTTTCATTCACAAATGTGGGTGAAGGGTACCCCGTTGCACTTCATCTTTGATAGTGGTAGCCAGAAGAACCTCATCTCAACATAGGTTGTCAAGCGACTCGCCCTATTGAAAACCATGCACCTGCAGCCCTACGCCATCGCATGGCTCCGCCAAGGAAGCGACATCTGCGTCAACCAACAATGTCTCATGTCATACAACATCAAGCCCTTCAAAGATGAGGTATTGTGTCATGTTGCCCCTCTCGAAGTTTGTAATGTTCTTTTGGGCCAACCATATTTATGGAAACGTCATGTTGTATATGAGTCTATGCCTCACATTGTTATTATTATTTTGAACAAGAAAGTGTACAGGATACCTAAGTCAGTCCCACCCAGTGTTATTTCCTTGATCTATGCCAAGCAATGCAGAAAGGTCATCTCTCAAACAAGGAAGTTTGTTTTCTTCGTGATTCACTCTCGGAATGAGAGAAAGATTGCAGCCACATCTAGGGTCTTCGCGGTTGACCTCTCCACACAGCAAAAGCAAGTGGATAAGGTCATGAAATAATACTCAGATATCTTCTCCTCACCTACCGGGGTACCTCTGCATTATCAGGCCAAGAACCCCATCGATCTGACCCCCGGCACACCGCTGCCCAATGGGCCAGTCTACTGCTTCTCTTTGTTAGAGAATGAGGAGATCAAGTGGTAGATCCAAGAACTACTCCACAAAGGGCACATCTGTCCCATATCATCACCTTGCGGGAGCGCAATCATGCTAGTACAAAATAAATCTGGAACATGGCCACTCTGCATTGATTATCGGGCCCTGAATAAAATCACAGTCAGAAATCGATACTCGATTCGTCGAATCAACAACCTCCTTGATCATCTCACGGGGGCCAAATACTTCAATAATATTGATTTGAATTACGGCTACCCCCAAGTCTTGATAGAACATACAGATGTATGGAAGACTGCCTTCAAGTCAAAGGAAGGTCTTTTTGAATGGTTGGTCATGCCCTTTTGGTTTGACAAATGCTCCAACCACTTTCATGAGGATGATGGAAGATATATTGCGACCATTAACCAATACTTTTGTAGTGGTGTATATGGATGAAATCCTCATTTACAACAAGACTTGGGCATAACACTTGCAACATATTTAGCGGGTTATTATTCAGTAGGTTATGCACACCCTACGACATTACCAGCTCTACACCAACTTGGAAAATTCTCCTTCAACATGGATAGGGTTCATTACCTAGGCTACATCGTTGATAAACAAGGCGTACATGTGGATCCAGCCAAAATCCAATCATCTGTGACTAGCCATCCCCAACCACACCCATTGAGGTTCGGAGCTTCTTGGGCCTTGCCAATTTCTACCACAGGTTCATGTTGGGATTCTCCCATATTTCATGGGCCCTCAACCAAGTAACCAAGGGTGGCGATAAGGTTAACTTTGTGTGGGGTCAGTCCCAACAACAAGCATTCAATGATTTGAAGCAACACTTGTTCTCAACCCCAATACTTTCACTATTGGACCTGCAACAACCCTTTGAGATCGAGACCGATACTTCAGACTATGTTGTGGGCATCGTTCTCACTCAGAACGACCACCCCGTGGCCTATCATAGTGAGACACTATCAGATGTTTTCCATAAGTAACCTACTTACGAAGAAGAAATGTACTCCATTGTGAAACCCTACTACCAGTGGAGACATTACATTCTTGGGAAGGAGACAATCATCCACACTAATCATAAGCCACTACAGTTCATGAAGACACAAGGAAAAATGTAGAATGACCACCATCAGAAGTGGTCCACGTACTTGCATCAATTCCACCTCAACATCAAGTATAAAATGGGAAGCAACAATCGCGTCATTGATTGCCGCAGCAGACCGTCGGTCACGGAACTCACCACGGTGCTAGTCTTTTGTGGCCATGAGACCTCTGGATGGCCCCAACTCTATGAGACAGACCTGGAATTCACCACCACCTACCAAATGTTGTGCGCAAATGAAATTGTCACTAATTTCCATCTTATGGACAAGTTGTTGTGTTGTCTGGGCCATATATGTGTTCCATCAAGCGAGAGAGCAAAGATAATATGGGAAGCCCACTACAATCGAGTGGTAGGACACTTCGACGTTGAAAAGACAGTGGAAATGTTGCAGAAACATTTCTACTGGTCGAAACTTCGACATGAGGTCAACAAGTATATCAGGTCTAGGACTGTCTGCGCGATTTCCAAATCAGCCACTAAGAAACATGGCATGTACACCCCTCTACCTACTCTTGATAGGCCATGGGAATCCATCTCAATGGAATGCATGTTGAGCCTCTCGTCCACCAAGTGGGGCAATGACTTTGTTTTTGTGGTTGTGGATCGCTTTTCTAAGAAGGCAGCCGCCTGCAAGAACAACATCATAGCAGAGGCCACTGCCAATATCTTCTTTGAACGATTCTAGGTACATTTTGGAATCCGAAAAAACATTTTCTCAGATCAGGACAATCGATTTATCATCACATTCAGGTCAAGCCTCTCGTCACTGTTGGACACCAAGCTTACCAAATCCACGACCTTCCACCCCCAGACAAATGGCCAAACCGAGGTTGTAAATAGAATGATCGTGCATATCCTTCACATGTATAATTCCAAGCACCCTCACACATGGGATGAGAGTCTCCCCTATGTTCAGCATAGCTACAACTGAGCCATGCATATCTCGACTGGCCACAACCCCTTTCAGGAGGGGTTGGGATTCCAACCATTGGGTCCCATAGATGTTGCACTACCCTTTGCAGTCACCTTGCCCAACTCATCTCCTGCTCCAACTGAAGTTGACAAAGCCATCCATTCATTGAGTGGATCCATCACATCCACCAATAGGTTTAGGATATCCTATAGAAGTCCAATAACAAGTACAATATGCACCATGATCAACATTGGGTGCCACATAAGTTTCAAGTGGGCGACAAAGTTTGGTTGCACTTACAGAAAGAGCACTGTACAGAACCCCATCAGAATATTTTCCCACTCTTTTATGGGTCATACACCATCACCAAGGTTGTGGGTGATAATTATTTTGAGCTCAACATTCCTCCTTTCCTTGGATTGCACCCATTGTTCAACATGGATATCCTTCGACCGTATTTCCCACCATTATTGGACACCTCAGAGATAGCAGAACTACTGAAACCAACAGAGCTCATCCATGACTGCATACAACAAGAATCTAGTGATCATATCATGGACAAACATATCAAGTAAAACTTTCCAGCAAAGGATCCAACTTTATCGAGTTGTCAAATTTGGGCAATTCCTGCACCAAGGCAAATGGCTCACTCGGGGCCAAATTCAGCAGAAATTTCCTCATCTGATGGGGGAACTCAATGCAATGGATACTTTTTCTTCCTAAGGGGGGACGATTTATCCATATGAATTTCAGCGGCCTCCCACCTATTCCAACTGGCTCATTTTAGTATTTTTCCAATTTGGCAGTTTTTTCCCTAGTTTTCGGGTCCCTGACTTGCAGGGCCATTTTGAGGCCCTAAACAACGTTTTTTAGGGCTCGCCACAATCAAAATGATCTTTGATAGATAACAACAAAATGTTTAGTCCTCGGATAAACATTTCCAACGGGCTATAGTGCGCCTAAAATGAATATCGTATGCAAAAGTTACGACCCCGGGAAGTTGATGTACTAACTTACCCAAACGAGGCCCACATGACTTTTGGCACTTCATCTCCTAGGGTTAGGTTTTTTGGATGTCTAGAGTTTTTGACATTCCTTTTTATTGTAAAATGGCCTTTAGAGCCTCATTTTAATCATCTTCTTGTGAATGAGCGCATATGTCACATCTCTTCTCATAGATAAGCCGCCACCATTCTAGCAAGCTTGTTTTCACTGCATTTTCTAGTTTTAGCTTATTTCCTTATTGAATAGAAACCAATTTTACTGTATATATGTTATTTTGTGTTAAGAATATTTTGATAATAATATGTATTCATTTCGTTCTGCAAATACATTTTGTATCAAGAGACTTTGTGATGATTTCGTACAGGAGAAGACGAGATGCACATCAGAGTCTTTAGGACAACAGCGAATACCTAAGGGTGATGAGGATATTTCTCTTTGGACAAAGGTAAAGAAGAAAGTTGGAAAGGGTGCACGATAGGGTCCCAAGAGGGGGGCCAAGCCACAGGGAGAGAAAAATAGTGGGAAGAAGAGGGATGTGAACAAAGTGAAGTGATTTTCTTGTAAGAGGATGGGGCACTATGTTGGACAATGTCCTAACAGGAAGAAGAAGAAGCAGGGTGGTACGACAGCTACAATAGAGGAGGAAAAGTTTTAGACATCGTTTGAGAGGGAGTGTGCCTTCCTTATTTGTTTCACTTCAATTGAGATGACACCCAGTATCTGGTACATAGACAACGGGGCTTCGAGCCACATGAATGGTGTGAGGGAGCATTTTACTGATCTCATAGATACAAAGATCAAGATGGGCATTGCTCTTGTTGATGACACCATAGTCAGAGTTGTTGGGTGTGGCATAGTTACCTTTCAGAGAGATGGCTTGCCACCTATTTAATTCAGGGAAGTTCTCTACTTCCCTGGGTTGAAGAGAAATATGATATCAGTTTCCACCCTCTAGGATATGGATCTTGAGGTGTCCTTCAGAGGGACATAGGTCCTCATACACCCTAAGAGGTCATGTCTCACCTCAGGGCAGGTGATTGGAGTGAGGGATGGGAAACTGTTCAAATTGCTTTTTCAGCCACTTCATGCTTTGGTAGCGAGTAGCGACAACATCAGTCAATTATGTGAGTTATGGCATCGAAGGATGGATCACCTTCATCATGGGGATCTTGGAAGACTGAGAGATGTTGTGATAGGAGTGCCACAGTTGAATTCAGAGCATCAATATGTGTGGAGAGGGTGTGTGCTTTGTAAGTGTTATCGCATAGTTTTTAGTTTAGGTCAAAGGATAACAGATAGAGACCAAACTGGTGTAACAGGAACCTTCCCCACCCAATGTCACCTCAATGGGGAGGTTCTTTCTGTTTACGGAGGTTATCCCAGGGGAGACATCCCCAACAACCTGGGGTTTTGAAGAGGCAAAGGTATAGAGTCGAGATTAAAGTTTTCCCTTCACAGGTTACCACCAAGGTCAGACAGTCTGGCTAATCAGCCAATAAAGAAGTGTATGCCCAATGAAAACACCTGCCTGGAACAAGTCAACAATAATACAGTATATATGCAGGCTATAACTCAATGGGTTAGTTCTTGAATGACTATCTGATATCAATTAATAAGCAATGTAAGACAATAGACACCAATGAAGTCAACGTTTTATCAATTAGCTATGGCAAAAGGATCAATTCATTAATAACTATCAAGATGATCAAGCTAAAAATGTATCCAACCAACACTTTACTCAATAAATGCTTCAAATCATCATTTAATTGCTTATATTCAACACTTGTTGCGTCAAGATGAGATAACCAACTGTGACGTCAGCCTT
>SNQJ01S0076893.1:20826-36619 GCA_010110895.2 Picea sitchensis | reverse complement strand
TCAATACATAACAATTTTGGAAAGAATGTACTTTTTCATTCCAAGATAATATTAAAGTTCAAATTATAATGTTGAACTTTTCACGTTGAAATGTATCTAAAGTTGACTAATCTCAATTTTTTTTTAAATGTTGGCTTATTATGTATACAACAAATAGAGGTTTGATATATATAAGTCTTACATAGATATGGAGCGTTAAGGACATTGTATTTTATAAGAAAACTTGTATATTTATGAGGTGTGATATATTTAAGTCTTAAATAGATGGAGTGTTAAGGACATTGTATTTTATAAGAAAATTTGATATAAAAATTTTAATGTGTTATTTTTATATATAAGATTTTTTTAAATTTTATAATTGTGATTAAGTTAAAAAGTATAATAATTGAGTATATAATTTTAAGTTTGATAATATATTTTAATTAATATAATTATCTTATTATTAAAGATGAAAAACACTTATATTATCAATTGACATTTACAATTTTTTTTTTAATGTGATTGTGTTAATTTTTATTATAAATAAGAATTTTGAAATTACAAATAAGGTAGGTTAAAAAGTTGAAATCATATATTTGTATTGTTTTAATCTACCTTTACTATCACTTTAATGTTATATGGAGTAATATATTTGTATTGTTTTCATCTACCTTTTCTATCACCTTAATGTATATGTAATAATATATTTGTATTGTTTTAATCTACTTTTACTATTATTTTATATCACTTTAATGTTATATGGAGTACATAATTAAAAAATAATAATAATAATAATAAAATTTTAATATATAAATTTATATTTAAAAAATTAAAAAAATATTTTTGAATTTAGAATATTTTATTTAATATATATTTTTCTACCCAATGTTGATAAAATTTATAAAACTAATTTGATCGTAAGAAATATATATTATCGAAGAGATACATAATAAATTAATTTTAAAACTCCTAAAGCATGTAATATTATTCAATTTCTACGTCTATGAGTTCACATTGATAAAAAGTTTGGACACACTCATAAGTAACCATAAATAAAAATGTGCCCTGTCTTTTATTTCTTCTCGTATGTAACAATACCTACCATGGCTGTTCCCATGGTTAAAAAAAAAAAAAACAATACCTACCATGAATGCTAACGTGATTTATAAAGCTTTACTTATATGGAAGACAATATTCATTTTTCCCTTTATTGAATTTTACATAATACATTCTCTTTTATACATTTGGAGGTCACGATTATGCAACAAACTAAATAAAAAAATTTATAACCATTTTATGAACTTCTTGCAATAAGACTATACGGACTTTCAACCATTTAGGTTTTAATATTATTTATCACATTTTTATAGTTAAGACAATTTTATAAACCTTTATAATAAATGTAGAAGAACTTTCAACCACTTATACATTAATATTGTTTTCAACAAATTATAAGGATTTTTAATCATTTATGTATTAATATGGTTTATAAATTTTTATATTTTCAATAACTTTTTTCTTAAGTTAAAAACACAATCATTACTTTATATTATATAAAAAATGGTTATAATTTTTTTGGTGGAGGCTTTCCACAGTTGAAACCATGTCCTACTTCATCTTATTAGTATAATAATATTTGTCCATAGATAGTATTATATTTGTCTATAGATTTCAAAAATACATCGCTACTTAGTGTTATACTAAAGGAAATAATAGCTTAAATTATCATACTATAGTTGTATAGTTGCAGAGATAAACTAAGTAATAAGAAACCATTTTGAAATTATACAGACGGAGGCATGGCATTGTAACCTACAAGTTGATCGACTAAATTTTGTATCTCACTTTGTTAATCATGTGATGTCCCTGATGGTTGAAGGTCCTCATCGAGATGGATAAGATTGGCTTGTGTACCAATAAAGTCGAGGGATCCCTTCTTATTGTTCGAAATTGTAGCTTACATCACAATTTTAATTCCAAACATAGCTTGGTAGACTACCTCAAATTTACCATCCATCAATTCAATTCTATGGAGAATGTTTTGTTGGGACACACTCCTCTCCTCTAAAACTTCGACTATCTGGGTTTTCACCATCCAATATGTTTCAGTTATACAGAAGAATTTTGTGGGATCCAATATGTTTCAGTTATACAGAAAATTTTTGTTTCCCACAGTCTATCCATGACCTTCGTTGATTGATCCTTCCATTTCTTATGAGCATCATTTCACATTTTGGTTTGAATAAGCTTGCACTTGGGCTAGACATCCCCCTCTCTCTTGACATGCCCAACATTATTACCACCATCTACCTCATGATTTCTCCTCATACTGTGAGACGAGTTGGCGACCAACCAACACATGGGGGGTGTCAAAACCCCAACCATGAGTACCCCATCGAGATGGTATTTTCAACAATATTATAAATTGATTTAACTAAGATAAAACAAACTTTCAACCATTTATTTACTACTTTTAATCATTTATATATTAATATTGTTTAAAAAAATATATTATAAAAACTTTATTAACATTGATTAAAATATTTTTATGTTCTCAACAATCCTATAAAAAGGTTAGAAGGCTTTCAACCATTTATTTATCACAGTAAGACTAGAAAAAAATTAAATCATTTACATATTAACATTGTCCTTGACATTTGTTTCTTGCATTGCCATTAAAGAAATATTCAACTTCAACATGCTAAATGATAATTTATATTGTGAATATATAGTTTACTTGAGGTCCAATAAATGATTGTATGGAATTTCACAAGAAATATACCATTACATAAACTTGATAATAAAAAATGGTTTCTAAATTGTCACGACCCCATAAGACTCTCGAACAAATCTTGCGACTGTTCACTTGCTGAGGGAATGCGACACTGTGGAAATTCTTACTTGGTTTCTTGGCACACCAAGAATACTTCATCCAGACTACACCTATTCACCTAGAGCATACCCATACTTCGTTCTAGGCTACTGACGAGTCACACTCCTATTCTAGTGAAACTCTTTCTTACTTAGACAATTGATAACACAATTTAACACTTAGTCTTATCTAATCATTCATCCATAAACATGAGCATCCAAGAGAACAATTGTGGAACAAAAATGAAGACAAACAAACCAATAGTGTAGGCGACACAAACCATGCCTAACACCCAACTAAGTCTTTGTTATTGAAAATCAATTACAACATGAGCTCTATCGGCTCGGTTTACAACATGGCAGATTCAAACGACTTGCCTCACCTCACCAAGACACTCAAGAACAGATTCCCCCCCACCCAATAATTTCCATTGCAACCGTCTCCACAACCTCCTATGATGCACCTCAGATGTGCCCACAATAGCAGGCTTGTTTTCCTTTTGTTTCCGCATACTTTCACCAAGTTAACATAGATTTTGGTTCTGCCTCACACATGCCTCCACATACATGTTTTTTCAGACTTCCCCAAAACCTTCCAAAACGTCCAACTCTTGGCTATTTTTCTTCCATCTTGGAAACTCTGCCTCATTTTGTTATCATAGACTTGCCTCGGAATTACTCTCCAAATCTCTTAACAAAATGATATGTTCTTCATTTGGTTATGTGCCCTTGCTTTTATATGGACTCTAAGAGTCATTTGTGTGAAACTTCATGTCTCTTACATGTGTCTCACCCCTCATGAATCCACACTCAATCAACTCGCCACGCCCCTCTGTGGACCCAGTGTACCCATCCAAAGCTCGCGCGCCCATCAACCATTCGTCTCTTAGAACGATGTGCCCCATCCTTGGGTGCACGCCCCTTACCTTGTGCGCTCTTCATGTTGATCATCCTGACTCCTCATGAGTGTGTCGATGGGGTGGTCCAACCTCTCCGACACACCCTTTCCCAAACGCAACCCAAGTCTCAGTCAATCATTTCAAGGAAAATAAGGTTTATGCCCCTTGGTGTTGCACACCACCATTGTGTTCCCAAGGTTCTCTTGCCCACACCCAAACGTTTTTGTTTTCCAAACCGATCACTTCTTTCCTTGTGCTCTCTGTTTGTCCATTGCCGAATCTGCCCAAGGAGCATGCGCGCTCAGTGGGTGTCACGGGACAGCTTACATCCTTCCCCACTTCAATTTTTTTCTATCCTTGACAACATCCGTTGATTTCCATGGCATCTTTTTCCCATCTCCGGATCTCGCCACCACTCAACAACTGCTACTTCCTCAACCATGGTCGTCAATAAAAAACTCCCCTTAGGAAGTTTCATGAGTGTACGAAGTGTCATTGCCTTTTCATTAGTTGTTGTTTCCATACTTTGGCTTGTCTTCCCATGCTTCTATGCATTGGATCCCCTTGTGACTTTGGATGATTGGGTACCTAATCCAATTGTCGCACCTCTGTCTCAAGAAATCACGTCTTCACGTTCAAACATCCATTTCTATCTTCGAACTCATCACATACACAACTCTTTATTTCCTCCAATCTTTCAATTCACCCACTATGTTCTCAACCATTTTTCACCAAGGTGCCTCCTCAAGGGGCCCCATTGACCTCGCTACCTTCCATCGAGACAATGAGCCAATGTGATGCAATCTAGTTCAAAGATGAAGGGGGATGGATGGTTCGGCCATCTCCCTCATCTCCAATCCATCCCAATGCAATTAGTGAAGTGTCACCATACTTCTACGACATGCACATAAGAAACGATATACTTGAACCAATTTTACCTTCACACTCTTCCATGAGTTGTTCTATCTTAGGGTCATATGACCATTCACCATGTCCAAGTTTGCTAGAGGAGGAATCAAAACCTTCCTTGGTTATCTTCCACCAAGGTTGTTGCATCTCCCTGACGTCCTCTTGGTCTATGAATGGTTTCTACTCCTATTCGATGAACTACTCTGACATCTTTGTTTTTGTGACTTCCTTTGATTTGCATCACCACTCATTAACTTCCAAACAAAAATCAGCCAAGCCATCCACTATCTTAGCCAAATATCCACCCATTCCACTAACACAAGCTTCCTTTTGTTCTTTGCATTAGACTGTCCAACCATCACCTGACATCATCCAAGTTTGTCTCCACAAGGTTGCTTTCTCTAGCTGTTTTCAACAACCATCTACAAGGAAGACATCTGCATGCCTCTTTCCTTCTTCCTTATGGTATGAATCAAACACGAAGTCTCTCTTCAGAAAACAACCAAATTGTTCATGCCGATATTCGTGACTCCTCATGAGTGTTCCAATGGGGTCGTCCAAACTCTCTGATGCGCCCATGTTGCCAAAGGAAGATGGGTCCACTCCTTGGGCATGTTCCCATGTTACCACACCCTTTCTCAATCACAACCCAAGTCTCCCTAAATCATTCTAAGGCAAATAAGGTGTGTGCCCCCTTGGTGCCGCATGTCAACATCGTGTGCCCAAGGTGCTCCTAACCACACCCATACGTCTTCGTTCGCCTAATCGATAGCTTCTTTCCTTGTGCTCTTCATCCCTCCATCGCAAAATCTTCCCAAGGCGCTTGCGTGCTTGGTGGGTGTCGTGGGAGACCTTACATCCTCCCCCACTTCAAGTTGTTTCTGTCCCTGGAAACATTCGTCGATTTCTATGATATCTCTGCCTATCCCTAGATCTTGTCACCACTCAACGACTGTTGCTTCCTCATATGTTGTCATCAAGGAAAAACTCCCCTTAGGAAGTTTCATGAGTCTACAAAGTGTTGTTTCCTTTTGACTTGTTGTTGCTTCCATACTTTAGTCCTTTTACCCATGCTTTTGTGCGTTGGATCCCCTTGTGAATTTGGCTGATTGGGTAGCTAATCCAACCATCACGCCTCTATATCAAGAACTCACATCTTCATTTTCAAACATCTGTTTCTATTTGCAAACTCGTCACATTTTCAACTCTTTGTTTCCTCTAATCTGTCATGTCACCCATTGTGTTCTCAAAAAAATTTCACTGAGGAACCTCCTCAAGGTACCCTATTGACCTCGTTGTCTCCCACCAAGACAATGAGCCAACATGCTTCAATCTAGTTTGAAGGTGAAGGGGGTTGGTTGGTTGGGACATCTCCCTCATCTCCAATCCATCCCAATATGATCAATGAAGTGTCACCATACCTTTGCATCATGTACATAAGCAACAATACACTCGAACCGATATTTCCTTCACACTCTTCCATGAGTCGTTATAGCTTAGGGTCATACGACCATTAATTCACCATGTCCAAGTTCGCTAGAGGATGAATCAACGCTTTCCTTGGTTCTCTTCCACCAAGTTTGTTGCATCTCCATCACATCCTCTTGGTCTACAAATGGTTTCTGCTCCTGTTCGACGAACTGCTATGGTATCTTTGTTTTTGTGACTTCCTTTGATTTTCATCACCACTCACTAACTTCCAATCACAAATCAACCAAGCCATCCACTGTCTTAGCCAAATCTCCACATATCTCTTCAACATCGGCAAGCCTCCATTCCACTGACACAAGCTTGATTTCGTTCTTTGCATCAAACTATCCAACCATCACTCCACATCATTCAAGTTTCTCTCCACAAGGTTGTTTTCTCTAGCTGTCTGCAACAACCATATGTAAGGAAGACATCCACATTCCTCCTTCCTTCTTCCTTATGCTAGGAATAAAACATGGAGTCTGTCTTGAGAAAAGGACAAAACTATTCATGTGAGGAATCAGTGATGGATTTTCCTTCCTCATGAAATATTGTCCTAACACAACTTCAAAATCATCCATGGGAGTAATGATGAAACTCATCTTTCCACACCAATCACCAAGCTTCAACAAGATGTCCTTGGTGACACCAATGAATCTATCCATTATTGTGTTGACTATATTGAAGGTTTTATGCCTCGGTTCAGGATGCAACCCAAGCCTCTGCACCATGTATTCCCTCAAGAAATTATGAGTCACCCCACTATCCACCATGGCTAACACTGAATTCCTTTTGAGTTCGGTCTGCACATAACAAAGTTTTGTTTCATCTTTCTCTTGGCTCTTCTGGATTCACCTTCCATGACAACATTCAAGAAATGCAAGACTCCAATAGATGGGTTGTCTGCCTTCTCCAAAGCATTCAACTTCTTCTTCAAGGGACAATTCTTTGCATAGTACTCCTTGGCACAAATCCAACATGAAATTTACTTCTTCTCTTTCTCTGTGTCTGTTTTCTTGGCATTGTATTTTTTTCCCTTGGACGACTTGGTATTTCCCTTGTCCTTCTTTTTCCTCTTCCCTTACTACTGTTTCTCACCTTGGGCATCCTCACTGTTCCTAGGATTTGTCTTTGGTTCACCCTGAAAGTTCAACAAATTTTCCACTACTGCAACAATATGCACGTTCTGTCGTCGCAACTCACTCTGCACCCACGGTTGCAAACCATTCATGAAGTGGAAAAGTTTGTCTTATTCCAACATATATTTGATCTCCAATATGAGCCTCGTGAACTCCTTGATGTAGTCTTGGATATTACTAGTGTGCTTGAGAGCCAACAACTGATTCCTTGAGATCCATGCTTGGTTCCCTCAACCAAACTGTGCCTTCAAGGCTGCCTTCATTTCTACACATTTTTCTATCTTTTCAATGGTTCTCTCAGCTGCCAATTCTTCCAATCGATTCCTCCACCAAATCTTAGCAGTTCCTGTCAAGGACATCATTGCAACATTCACCTTGGCTTCGTTTGAACATAGATCTATCTGTTAGCCATAACTCATTTCACCAATGTGATGGTGTCATCTTGGTCCTTCAACTTATGTGTGACTGTGACAAGTAAGTCCTTTATTTCCTTGAGTCTATCCTGAATGTCGTTCGCCAAGGTTTCGGTCATCGGATCCATAATTGAATGGCACTACTGAAAGACTTGGTTAAATCCATGCTTCATCTTATCCATCTTAGTCTCCACTTGGTCGACCCTCTCACCATGTTAGCATAAAGCATCTGTCATTTGCTCGACATCCCTCTCCAATACAATGATCCGATCCTTCATTTTTACAGTCTTGGGATCCCTCTCAGTGTCATTGTTGTCAGCCATTGTTACACATTATTTTCTTCACCTTTATGACCGTTAATGATGTAAACCTATCCTTTGTCTTTAAAAGGATCAGTGGCTTGAATTCCTGAAGAAAGAGGGAGAATAACTTTGCTTGAGAGAAGAGATTGTATTTTCCTTTGTAAAAACCCTATTAAGGAAGGTCGTCATAGGCTGCACTATATATAGGGTGCGATGATGCCTAGTCATCGCCCCCTGCTCTAAAGCTAGGTTGTGACGTCTCCGTAGGCTGCACTATACTTAGGGTGCGATGATTTTCGTACGTGGGAAAAATAAGCATCTTCTTGATGCTTCTAGAAGGAGAAGCTTCTATGGTGAGGTGGCCTCTGATTGGTTTCGATCTTACTCGCTTTTATGATTTAGTGGGATCATCCTAACCTCCTCACCTTATCCTCTTCATCTTACAAAAGGAGAGGAGCTCTCATGGAGAAAGATGGATTGGAAATTTGGCTTGAGATTGTTAGCTTGGTTAGATTGGCTTTGAGCTTTGCTTTGTCAAGATAGATTGTGAGTAGCTACCAGATCCATGGTCTCAAAATCCTTGGCGCAAGAAGTGTGTGGGAATCGAGGAACTGTTGGAAGGGACCTTACAACATCAAGGCTTTAGTTGTAATCTCTCTTTCTATTATTTAATACATGTGCACTTTTCTTTCCTATATGAATCTTATTTGTCAATATTGTATGATTCCTTGATCACATACATAGTTTCATATCAAGTAGGCTCTGTTATTCTTGTCTTCATTGGCTTGTGTTCTTTTGCAGATATTTCTCCATAAGCCTCGTGACAGAGCTTGGATTGTATTGGCGAAGTCAGATCTTCGATATTTAAAAGTTATGTTCTAGATCCATTTCTCATTTGATAATTGAAATATAAGGAAAGAGTAGTGTACTGTCTTGTTTTGTTCTAGTTTCATAGTGAAGCTAGGGGGATTGATTTGTGTCTGTACTTAACAATTAGCTCGATAACAACCATGGATGGCCTTCCAAGTATCTTCACTTTACTTGTGAAAGGTTCATCCAAGGCACCCAAGTGTTTGTCTCAATACTTCTTCAAAATTACGTCGTTACTTCTGTGATCGGGTTTGCGAAAGCCTGCAACAGTCCTTCGCTCGCTTGCATTGTCCAAGTGCTCGGTTCACTCTCAAAAATCCATGCTTGGTCTTCTCAAGGAGTGCACCTAGGTTTTCTCACAAGTTCCATCCATAACTTGGCCCTGTCACAACCCACCAAGTTTGTGCTTAGGTTTCCTCCGCGATGGGCTAGTCTGTCGAACCCTCACCAATCTTGTTCCCATACTACTTCACCAAAAAAGTGTGCCCTCTTCCCCACAACTATTCTGACTGAAGTAGTGGTGAAGAGCCAAGTTTGCTATGATACAACCTGTCACGACCCCACAAGATGCCCAGATAGATATTGTGTTCATTCACCTCTTGAGGGTGTGCAACACTGTGGAAGTTCTTACTTGGTTTCTTGGTACACCAAGAATACTTTGTTTAGACTACACCTCTTCACCTATAGCATACCCATACTCTGTTCTAGGCTATTGATGATTTACACTCCTAATCTAGTGCAACTCTTGCTTACTTAGACAATTTTTAACATAGTTCAACACTTGTCTTATTTAAGCATTCATCCATGAACATGAGCATCCAAGAGAACAACCGTGGAAAAAAAACAAAGACAAACACAAAAATAGTGCGAGGGACACAAACCATGCCTAACACTCGCTTAAGTCTTTGTTATTGCAAATAAATTACAACATGAGCACTATAGGCTTGGTTTACAACATGGCAGAGTCAAATGACTCACCTCACGTCACCAAGACACCCAAGAACATATTCGTCCCCCCAAGACTTTATGTCGCAACTGTCTTCACAACCCCCTGTTGTGCACCTCAAATGTTCCCACAACCGCAGACTTGTCGTCCTTTCATTTTTGTGGACTTTCACCAAGCTAACATAGATTTCAGTTTTTCTTCACACATGCCTCCACAGACTTGTGTTTTCAGACTTCCCCAAAACCTTTCAAAACGTCCAACTCTTGACTATTTTCCTTCCATCTTGGCAACTCTGCCTTAGTTCGTTATCTCAGACTTTCCTCAGACTTGCTCTCCAAATCTCTTGCCAAAATTCTCTATGCTTCCTTTGGTTGTGCACCCTTGCTTTTATATGGACTCCAAGAGTCACTTATGTGAAATGTCATGTCTCTTGGGTGTGTCGTGCCCCTTCGCGAACCCACACTCAACCGACTCGTTGTGCCCCTCCATGGACCCAATGTGCCCATCCAAAGCCCGCATGTCCATCAATCGTTCATCTCTTGGACCGGTGTGCCCCATCCTTGGGCGCTCGCCCCTTGCCTTGTATGCTCTTCATGCTAATTGTCATGACTCCTCGTGAGTCTGCCAATGGGGTCGTCCAACCTCTCCAACACACCCATGTTTGTGAGGGAAGACAGGTCCACTCCTTGGGCATGCTTCCAAGTTGCCCCACCCTTGCCCAAACACAACGCACGTCTTCGTCAATAGTTCTAAGGCAAATAAGGTGGGTGCCCCCTTGGTGCCACACGTCACCATCGTGTGCCTAAGGTGCTCATGCCCACACCCAAACATCTTTGTTCGTCCAACCGATCGCTTATTTCCTTATACTCTTCGTCTATCCGTCACCAAATCTTCCCAAAAAACATGCACGCTCGATGGATGCCGTGGAAAACCTTACATATACTATATTATATTTCTTTTAACAAAATAATTCCTATAATATATATATATATATATATATATATATATATATATATATACTATTATAATTTATTTATTTTAATTATGGATAAATACACATAAAATTTGGAAAGAGATCTACATTTCTTTAATATTTTAATTATAGTATACATTTATTTAATGTTTTTAAGTTGATTTAGTCCGTTTGGGATGCCTCCACTCAAGTTGTGGGTTTGTAGATGTCAACACAACTAAATAAAATAGTTGTAATTTTCTACCCATATTTCATGTTGACAATGAGTTAGGTGTGCTTAAGAGAAATGACCTCCTAAAACTCTAACTCTTTGTTAGGTGTGCTTTCTTCACCAAATTTTATTGAGTTTTTGGATTCTCTAAATTTAATTGTTTTTTTAATAAATATTTTTTTTTTCAAAAAATAAATTAAAAATTATATAATATTAAATATTGAAAAAAACAATTTAATATAAAACTTATTCATATTTCTCAAATTTTTAGATGAATAATAAATAAATTATTATTCATATAAACAATTAATAAAAAACGTTTTACCAATTAAATTAATCCATTTTAACAAAATTAATCGAAAATCGTTTTACAAAATTAACTCAGTCTATTTTACCAAAGTTAATCCATACATTCAATTGTTTATATATGTAATTGATAACGAGCGGGTTTAGCAAACGGAGGCTTTAACTTCACTTCATTTTGCATGCAATATGTCATTTGTCAAAGTAATATTTAAATTATTATTTGAGATTTTAAAATAAAATATCACAATTCAATTTGCAAAACTCATTTTTTATTTTTAAAATTTATACAAAATTCACGAATGGCCCGTCATTAACCAACAACAACAGTGAAATAGGTCATTTGAAATTTGTGATAAATTTTGGATTAAAAACAAACTTATAAACTATCAAACTTATTTTTAAAATTTATACAAAATTCACGAATGGCCCGTCATCAACCAACAACAACAGTGAAATAGGTCATTTGAAATTTGTGATAAATTTTGGATTAAAAACAAACTTATAAATCTATAAAACCAGTGTGGAAATTTTATTTTCATTATATAGTTATCCAATATGTTAAGGTATTCACAATTTTAAAATTATTTTGGAGAGAGACCACCTTCCCTCACAAAGTGTTCTTGGTGCCGAGGCCTAGGGTTGCCATAAGTGTAGGCGTCATTTTGTTGNAATTAACTCAGTCTATTTTACCAAAGTTAATCCATACATTCAATTGTTTATATATGTAATTGATAACGAGCGGGTTTAGCAAACGGAGGCTTTAACTTCACTTCATTTTGCATGCAATATGTCATTTGTCAAAGTAATATTTAAATTATTATTTGAGATTTTAAAATAAAATATCACAATTCAATTTGCAAAACTCATTTTTTATTTTTAAAATTTATACAAAATTCACGAATGGCCCGTCATTAACCAACAACAACAGTGAAATAGGTCATTTGAAATTTGTGATAAATTTTGGATTAAAAACAAACTTATAAACTATCAAACTTATTTTTAAAATTTATACAAAATTCACGAATGGCCCGTCATCAACCAACAACAACAGTGAAATAGGTCATTTGAAATTTGTGATAAATTTTGGATTAAAAACAAACTTATAAATCTATAAAACCAGTGTGGAAATTTTATTTTCATTATATAGTTATCCAATATGTTAAGGTATTCACAATTTTAAAATTATTTTGGAGAGAGACCACCTTCCCTCACAAAGTGTTCTTGGTGCCGAGGCCTAGGGTTGCCATAAGTGTAGGCGTCATTTTGTTGAGTTTGAGCATCCAGTCTAACTCTGATATCGTGTAGTCGCTGCCTCACCTCTGCCATTTGCATGATGATCTCCTCATATTCCTCCTTGTTATCATGTATAATTTTATGCACTAAAGTCTTTATGTGCTAGTAGAGGTCGATCATTCTCCAATACTTCATGTCCCTTACTTTGGATTTGTTTGGGTTAGGTACCCAATTGTCGATTTCAATGTCTATGTCCCAATCATGGATGGTGGCCCTCTCATGGTGGACAACTTCTTCCACATTAGCTATCTCCTCCCGAATGCGAGGGGGGATTTGCTTCCAATGGTCATTTGCAAAATTCTGAGCATTTTGCTACACCCGCAGGTTGGTGGGTTTTGTGCTGAGATCGCTGGAGGTGGAGGGGTCAGGGAGAGTCCTTCGACCTCGACGATATCTCCTATTGTAACCACGGTTAGGCGACATAGCAATGAACATAGTGACAGGTTCAAATTGAAAGATGAGGAAAGCCCAGAGCAGATTGAAAGCTGCACAAAGATTCATAACCGAGCCTCTACAGTGGGGAGACTTGGCCTCCTTCTTTAACATACTAAGGAATTGTAAGGTCGCAACTAACCCACTGTTAAAAATTATGCTGATAGGATGAGGATTCCACTCAGAGTTATAACACTGCAAAGTGGCATGAGCATCCCACTCATTTAAATTATGAATCTTGAAGCTCGTTGTATTCATGATAGAACAAAGGTGCATGGGAGCGAAGACCGTAGTACAAGCTTTAACTCACAATTAAACCCCACACATTCCTCCTTCTGTTCAACTGTCGAATGTGCATGGCTTAACTTGCCATCTCGCGGTGTTGCCTGATGTCTTGGTGGCAGCGAGGCCATGTGGTCACAAGGTCCATTGTTCAGAGCGACTCGCATCCCTAGCACCCCATCTAGGGAAGAAATTTTAATCTATTTTTTTTTTTATGTCACTAGTGGAATCAACCACTAGTCGAGTACGTACTTGTGTGACACGGGGTTGTGTTATCCCACTGCTGCCACTATAACCTCCAGACATGCCAATGTGACCCCTCGCGCGACACATCAATTAAATTGGGGATTTCGAACTGGTGACTTCACATAACATAGTGTCTTAACAATACACTACATCACCAACTATTCTACACCTTGGTGACAGAGTCTTAATCTATTTTAAAACAAATTAACATTTAAAAAAAATGAATGAAACTGTAAAATACTAAGTTATCCCATTTGTGATATTAAAATATTATTTTTCAAGTTACAGAAAAGGATTGCAATGCCCCCCACACCATCCATTCTTTAACCTTCGAGGTAGAGTTCCACTCAAAAAAACTGAACTTACATTCCTAACTGATATCTTACCAAATTTAAACCGAAATAATAATAAGGGGGCGGTATGAATCGCCCTTATCCTCAAAATTGTGTGAAACAGAAGCAAAACATCTGGATGCAGTGAATTCATTTACGTACGACAACGGAGCACATTTTTTAATCTCCGCTTACCCAAAATTCGTCTTCAATTTTGGGAATAACGGAGACTGTTTCAATTTCATGAACAGTAAGTCCCACCGGATGCCTACTTGGAATGGACATGGACACTCTCTTTGTAAAATTGGTGAGTCTGTTACTCCAATCTTGAATCTCTTTTAAAAAATTGGTGAATCTGTTATTCCAATCTCCTTCAATTGCCATTTCCTGCCAAAAGTTTACGGTGTCATGAGAATAACACAGGATTTCCATGAATACCATCGTGCAAACCATAAAAGATTATACAGGAAATATGCTGCCTCTATGAAACCCTTTACGGTGTCATGAGAATAACACAGGATTTCCATGAATACCATTGTGCAAACCTTAAAAGATTATACAGGAAATATGCTGCCTCTATGAAACCCTAAATCATGCAGAGATGGAAAACAAATGAACGTAACTGCAAGATAGCCCAATATACTAAATGCCGTTCTCCCTGCACGGGTATCGTAAAAAGAGAGGTCCTACCGGGATTCGAACCCAGGTCGCTGGATTCAAAGTCCAGAGTGCTAACCACTACACCATAGAACCTTTATGGAGTTACGATTTCCACCCTAAGTATTCATTTCTTTAGCTGCGCTTTAAGTTCTTATTGCCTTTAAATGAGCGGAAAACAAATTCGCATGATTTCTTAGGGACAGGCGGATATTCCTTGTCACCGATGTCATGAGGTTATGCTTTCTTTTGAAAATATCTCAGTATCGGCATAAATTTATCTTCAATTAAAACAGGTGTAAAATAAATTTGGATTAAGAATTTTTTAAGATTGATAAATGTATGTTAAATCTATCTTTTTATTGATAAATTTATGTTGAATTTATATAGAGAGAAAAATTACGTGGGGAAACATGTTCTACATCGGATTTGAAATTAGGTGGCGATGATGACAACTTCTCCTTTTAAACACCTAGGCTAGATCCAATTGAATTTGCATATTTTTATATGTATGTTTGTATTAGTTTAGTGGGTTAGTTTAATTGCTTTCAACACATTGTTTTAGGTGGAGTCTCGGCATTAGATCACCAACCATTATTTGTTGTTGGTTGTTGAGTTGCTATTCATTTGAATATTCTAGATATGGAGAAAGATCATACAAAAATTTTCTTAATAATTTTTTTTCGAAGAAAAAATCTTATATTCAATATTTCAAAATGAAAAATCAAAATATACATGGTCAGGTTTATAAACCTCAAAACGAGATAGTGAGGTTACCCAGAACAATCCAATCATGGAAATATTACAGTGTGAAGGATTAGATCCTATCATTGAGAGGGGGGGGGAGTGAATCAATGACACAACAATTATATCAATTTTTCATTTATTAATGCAAACAGAATTTTAATACAATATTTTATCATGGAACCCAAATGGGAAAACCACAAACTCTTTTCTATTAATTGCGAAATTTGTTTTACATGTTACATAGAAGGAAGATGTACTTCATCTTTGATCAACACCAACTGATCAAGATGCACCCACATCTTGGTTTACCAGCACCAACTAGTGGGAGGCTACGACCCCCTGTTTAGTCAGCTATAATTCACAAGGAAGCACGAACTCCCTCTACAGGCACCAACCTGCCCTTGCACCACCCAACCACCCTTAATGCATAGGTATTAGTTTTTCTTCCTGGAATCTGCTTCAGCTTTTGATCTTCTGGTATGGATTGTAGAGACACATTCTTCTCACCACTTTTTC
>SNQJ01S0076893.1:0-14702 GCA_010110895.2 Picea sitchensis | reverse complement strand
AAATCCATTTTCTCACTAAAGGAGCAACTTTGATCATGACTTTCCAAACATTTGATGGTCCCTTATCCTCTATCCTTTATATCATTAGCCAATCTTCCATAGATCTGCCTCTTAAATATTTATGGTTCATAAGTCTTCCCCATAAACCATCATTGAAAGGAAGTCTCCAAAGACTTTTCATAGCTAAGGCTTGACTAAAAACATAGATATTTTTGAGTCCTCAACCTCCATCTTCTTTTGGCTTAGCAATGTTTGACCACTTTACCAAGGGTATTCGTTCATAAGGCTTCCTCCCAATCCACACCTTTTTCCGAATTTTGTGAAGAATTTCTTTAGGGATATAAGCAATGTACATCCATTACACCGGTATACTTTCAAGCACTGATTTAACCAAGACCAATCTTCCACCCCTGGAAATCCATCTATAACACCATAAATCCTTGCTTCTATTTTATTATATAACCATATCTAGTCCCCATACATATACTTGTTGGGTTTTAACTAAAACCCATATATTTAACTCCTTTATCCAAAGTGCCACTCTGTATAGGGAAGATTTAAATCCATTTTCTTTCCACTCCTTATAATGTCCTATGGATCATCAAAGATTTACCCATGTTCACTTCCATTCCTATGGTATTGTGACAAGTCTCTAAAATTTTCTTCCAATGAACCAGTTCATTTATGGAACCATGAAAAAAAGCAAGATCGTCCATAAAGAGCATGTGAGAGAGGAACAATGAGTTTGACATCTTGAAGCCTCTAATTCTTCCTTCCCTTTACCTTGGAAATCAACCTACTAAGTCCTTTGATCACTAGAAGGAAAATGAAAGGGGATAACAAACATCCTTGTTTAAGCGCTTGAGATGTCAGAAAAAAATCTTAGGGAGACCTATATATTAAGATAGTGGAAGTGGCTAATGAGATACACCCCATTATCCAATCAACTAAAGGTAGATTCATACCAATTTGTAATAGTAACAACCTAATATACAACTAGCTAGCTTTATCAAAAGTTTTTATAAATCAATTGTTATGACAATAAGTGGCTCTGATAAGGAATTGATCAAATTAGGTCTTTATTGAGATGGACCTACAACATCAAGGATTTGTCAATTAAAAAGAAAACCAAAGTGCTAAATTAAAACTATCTTGGATCATATGCCTTTGAGCTTATTTACAATCATTTTGGAGATAAGCTTATAAATCAAACCCACACACTAAGTTAATGCATGAGATTCCTTGTTTGAATGACAAATAACCATTTTACATAATGATTTCACTACTTAATTAATAAATTAATAAATGAATAACAACAACATTTTATGGTTATAAAACATTAAACATACAAAACATTAAACATCTCCCTATCTACACTATACAACACCTTACTTTCTCTATAAATAATTATATTTGAACAATTTTGGACATTTTTTAAAAATGCCTTTATATTTAAACTAAAATTGATGAGAGAACTTCAAACACAACATTACTAAGTGTGATTGCTTTAAGGATTTTATAACAACCGATTAGGCACGTGTGAGCTAGGGTTTGATAATAGCAACAAAAGTCCATGGTACAAAGGATGAATTTGACAGATCTTCTATTAAAGAGTGCGCCCGGTTTGATAATAGCAGCAAAAGTCCATGGTACAAAGGATGAATTTGACGGATCTTCTATTAAAGAGTGTGCGCCCAAAAATCAAGCACTCCCCCAAGTCATTGTCCACCCTACCTTTAAATCCTATTATATGAAATTTTAAAAAATAATAACAAAAAGTTTGAGATTTTATTATCTCTTGAGATCTTGTATGGACAAGATTGAAAAGGGTCATATTTTATCTACTAACATCGTGATTGCTATGTGATTAACTTCACAAAAATTCTAGAAACATAGTTTTGTCCATCATTTGTGCAGGCTTAATATATATAATCTATATGCTTATCATTTATATGGATGGTGATAAACTATAATGCATGATGTGTAGATTTAGAATTAGATGTTTTTAGTAGGTTTTTTTTTTTCTTCATTAAACGAGGTTTCAATCATTGTACTTTTTTCTTAGCTATTTTGGATAGTCAAAATTTGTTTTAGATTTGCGGGTTTAATTTTTTTACCAAATCACTAAATGGCATGGACTTTCATTCAACTTCTCTTTACTATGAATGCCTTCCTTATGTAGAAATAGACAAGTCAAACTTTTTATTATTCAGTTAGATTATGAGTAGGTATGCCTCCAAAGGAAACATAATTCTTTTTCTTAGATTTAGGGGAATCAATAACTAGTCAGGGTTATTGGGCAAGGCCCAAGTTCAAATCTGGCTGGATGCCACTATAAACCCTAGGCTTGTACCAACAACCCGTAAGCCAATCCCACTCAAGAGGGGTGCCTATCCTTCTAGCCTTATCACAACGAGTGAAGGCCTCATCAGAAATTTGAACCTGGGCGGGGAGAGTGCAAGACCTACCTCCCAACCATCTCGTCAAACCACCTCAACCTAAAGGAAACATAATTCTACTATATCCTTTCCCTATGGTGCAAAGGGGTTTCTAGGCTTGAATTTTCATGCTTGACATTGCTATCATTGTTAATGCTTGAAGGGATTTTATTCAATATTAAATTAGGTTCCCTACAAGTGTTATGCAACTCATCCATACTTTCCTAAGGGCCTTTTCCTCTTGGATGATGTGGAATGTTATATATTTGTCTATGTTTGTTTCCAAACTGGCATGTGAAGGTCGACTAGTATCATAGTGCCATAGATTTGGTATTTAGAGCTTGAATTGATACAAGAAGCAAGGATTTCATAGCATGTCTAAAGCAAAGTCACCTTATTTAAGATGTTTTCCATAAGTAATTGTTCATTTTTGAACCTCTTGATTTTGTTTTGAATGGCTTGAATACGGTTAAGAGTGGATTCCATCATTTTCTCCAACTTATCCAACACATGGGTAGATGCATTTGGATCAAAACCCATTATTAAGAATATGTCCATATAAATGAATTCCTCAAGCCAAGTTAACATTGTATCTATTTTGTTTCCATGGTTTTGGAGGATCTCCTCATGTTGCTCCATGTTCCATTATATTAACTTGTTTATGATGTTAAATATTAGGGCCCTTTATTGTCATGTTGGAGTTTGGACATGTAGTCAACACGAGGAAGGGAGATTTTCCTACTTCACCCTACAAGTGGGTTGGGTGAATCATGAGTAGGATTCATCAACATGGTGATCCACATACTCCACGAATGATATAATAGAAAAGCACTGACAACTCTATAAAAATGGAAAAATAAAAAGGACTTTCAACAAGGGGACTCCCAGAAACTTATGGAAAAGTTTCCAGATAATAAAATCTTTGCAACAAAGCTTGGAAAACTATAAAACTCATAAATAAAAAAGGACACATAAGACACCCTACAACCGACCCAAACTAGGAGAAAGAATCCCCAATGGAGTCACCAATTCTGATGAAGGGATTTCCCCCCCATGACCTTGAGTCAAGTCACAACAGAGCAAGATCGAATTCATAGGACAAAACCAAACCCTATCTATAACAATGCATAAAAGAAATAACTACTTTTATAAGGAGAGAGATAAAGAAAGAAGGGAATGCCTCACACCTTAAATCCTTCGTTCAATGTCGATCCTCGCTCTTGCTTCTTGAAGCACTTCTGATCTCTATTGGAACTAGCCTGCAATAGGAAACAAAGAATATGCTACTACAAGGTAGTTATACATTCAAATAACATATATCATGTGCATAGATTCAAATACATATGAAAGACATTAACATATACCATTGCAATGAACCAATAAACACACAATAGGAGGGAAAGACAACTCTTCTATTAACAACAATGTGAGAAAGGTAGTTACAACTTGATTCAGCCTTNATATCATGTGCATAGATTCAAATACATATGAAAGACATTAACATATACCATTGCAATGAACCAATAAACACACAATAGGAGGGAAAGACAACTCTTCTATTAACAACAATGTGAGAAAGGTAGTTACAACTTGATTCAGCCTTAAGTACTGGTTCATAGCCAACTGCCCTGGGTTCCTCCAGAGACCTTCAAGCATCAACTTAGCGATGAGGCTCTTCCTTGGATAACTCGAAAGGGATAGGAACACACCCTGTAGTTATATAGAGAAAGGAAGGAAGACCAAAAAAAGAGTTTCCAGGTATGCAATGCTACTAAGAGAATAAGGGATTAGGGAAGCTTGCTAAAATTTTGCCAGCATGATCTTGCACCTTAGTTCTTCCTTCTCATCCATGACCCCAGTGGTGCATTTATACCATCCTTGAGAGGTTCAAGAGGTTGAATTTTGTTTGGTATGATCTTAGGGAGGTTGGGAAACGAGCCCAACCGAAATCCCCGCCTAAAAAAGTGGAATTATTTTATTTTTTCCATTTTTTGAGGGCATCCGTGGGTTGAAAGCTAGCAAGGCACGCATGTCCACGTGTTGCACAAAGGAAACCCGCAGATATAAGAAAAAATCAAGTTTTTTAGGTGACTTTGATGAGGGAAGATGGGATTTTGATTAGTAATATAGGGAAAGGGTTGGGCCATGTCACAAATGCATATGTGTGGCAATTTGTGCTATAACATTATGTGATACGAGTTGTATTTGTCCAACTATTTGCAAATGATATTGTTCCCTCCCCTATGATCAAAGAACTATAATGGGTGAAGCAATATACTTGGGTGGTCTCCCACTCAGAGGAATGATACATGTTTGAAGCTCTATTGATCTTGGGTCCATTATTGGAAGTACAGGGATTGGGATAAATATCTTATCATGTTCCACCCTTAAACATTACTACACCAATGAAGAAAGGAATTTTTTGAATTTGAATGCCCAAACTAAAATCTAAACCATAAACCTCAATTATATACATGTTCTCTTGTTTTTTTCCAACCCTTATCATGTAATGCCCCCCACCTCTTGATGAGGAGGTTTGGAGAGATTCAGTAGTCTAGTTGTCCCCACTAGAATATAGTCTCATGCATCATGGGGACAAAGTCAACCCAAAGCCATTACCTAAGCACAACGTTATATTATTAAGTTGACTTTGGGAGGAAAAGGTAACTAAAGGAAAGAAAAGAGCATGTGTGGAAAATCTAGGAGTTAACCCTAGGGTTAACTAACTCAACAGAGAAATAGATCTGGAGTATAAAAGAAGGAAGGGTGCACTTCTCACTCATTCTGAATTATTATTACATTTTTCATTTGGCCTCCTGAGCACAAAAGAGTTTTGGGGGTTTTGAGACTACAAACCCTAGAGATCAACTCGGTGGTGAAAGATCCCACCTCTCTTGATCCAAGCTTGGTCTCGGGGATGCAATAATCCTCCCACACGATTCTACAATAGCTACAGGTAATATCAAGCATTCAGGGAAGTAACAATGCACAACCTAGGGGGTTTCCATCAAGGAGGGCGCACCATTGAAGGAAGAAGAGTTCGATCCAGGAGACAAAGGAGGATTTGGACTTTTGGACATCTGGGTTTTCTCTGTAGGGCCTCAACCATCATTCCTAGCATATTTGGAGAGAGGTTTACTTTCCATTTGATTTATTGGATCTTGGAAAGAGTTGGAGAGAAGGAGGGCGCACTGCAGAAAGGGGTTTCATCAATGTGGAGGAGCATATTTTCACTATTCAGCTGGAGACATCATCAAGGGGTTTGTCCTACCTCAATCTACATTCCCAGCTAGTTTCATAGCATTTGGAGGCTCCTAACAGTAAGGCCGAATTATTGGGTCTCTGCAGTCATCCAGGAGGGCACAACCCAGTTTGGGGTTTCATTTATAGGAGGAGAAGATCTCTATCTTTCAACCTGAGACTTCAGGAGGGGGTTTGTCTTTCATCGATATACTATTCCATCCAGTTTTAAATAATTTTGAGGCTTCTAGCAGCAGGGCCAAAATATTTAGTTTATTTAGCCATCTAGAAGGGTGCAACTCAGCCAGGGGGGTTTGGATCTGAACCTTGGAGGGAAAGAAATTAATTTTGTATCTTGCATCAGCTTATTATATTGCCTTTGGAGGCTTATATCTTTAGTCTTGAGCATTTTATAGCAACTCTTATTCCAGTTGGAGGATTTTATTGGTATTCTTCCAGATCTGCAGATATGTTGTATCAGGTTCTCTATATTATCTAAATAAAGGTTAGATCTGAGTTATTTGGTTCCATATTGATGTCTCTTGTTATATTTTTTCTTTCTTTATGATATATCTTCAAATCCATATCTACATGCTTTGATATCAAACACATAAACCCTAATGCGCAACTTCATGAGAAAACTTGAAAACACACATCCAAACAACAATAAACAATGAATAGTTAGTGTTTCTAGTGAAAAATTTGGCTTGGGAACATTAAAGTGGTATCAGAGCGTTGATCGTCCCATCCTGTGGGGATTAGAGAATGCATAAGTTTAGTGGTATCTATATGGGCAGGCACAAAAAGCAGACTGGTGAACTTGAGGCATAAGGTTCATAGGAGGACATTGAGCCACAAGTTCTAGCAAGTTTTTCAAAAGAGTTACAACAATCCACACGCCAGACAGAAAGTGCACTGGTGCACCATCTACAGGAGAACCAGGAGGAAATTCGCAGGGGACATTTTGAGATGAGGGAGACCTTGGAGAGAGTAAATTCCAACCAGGATAAGATTGCGCAAGTCCTATTATAGATGACCCATGCAGGAAAGAGGCCAAAAACCTATGAAAACAAAGAATCCAACGAGTCTCATGGGGAAACTAGGCCTCATCAGAAACAGAGCCTTCACTACCACACTGAGGGATAGAGTTATGGAGGAGGGGTTACTAAGGGGATAAAACACAATAGAAATACCCGTAGACCCTACCTAACTACATTTTTGGATAACCAACCACAACACAACTATCATGATGAAATTGAGGTCAATTTTGAGCAGTATGCTAGGGAATATAACTCATTGAGTGAAGGATTCCAAAGACAATTCACACTAGATCATTATTATGGGATCAAATTCATGGGTAAGCCCAAACAATATCACTGGAACAACTATGAATTGGAGAGCAGGGAAAACAAGATGGAAATCCCATACTTTGATGGGTCTTCCAAGGTGATTGCGCAAGCTTGGGTGTAGAAACTTGATACATACCTACAACTTAACCCAATGAGAGAGATGGATTCCATCATGTTTTCCACCATGTACTTGGAGGGCAGAGCTCATGACTGGTGGTACCATCGGTTAACTACACTGGGCCACAAGCAGATCACTGCTTACAAAGAGGCTTATTGATAGGTTTGACCAGGGGGATCCAGAGCTACATTTTAGGGAACTCACCCAGCTCAGATAGAAAGGGTCACCAGAGGTATATATAGAGGATTTTTAGAGGATAAAAGTTATGGTGTAGGATGTGTCTCAAGCGAGACTTATGATGCTCTTCACAGAGGGGTTGATGGAACCCTTAAGGGGTTGGGTCAAGGATTTTAATCCTACCAACTTACAGGATGCCTATGGAAGACTAGGGAATTTGGATCAACAACAAATACTATATGTACCCCTAGACCTACTCTAAACCTAGGGGGAAGAGACCAAAGACCTCCCATGAACCAAGGGGGAAGATACCAAAGGGGGTTTGACCGAGGAAGGGGTAGAATGGATGAGACCACTAGGAGGGGATTGAGAAGGAAGCAATTGTGCTTTACTTGTAAAGAGCCTTGGGATCCAACACACAAATGCATGGGAAAATGCAAGGCCTACTACATCGAAGGGGTTTCAGATGATGAGTAGGAGGAAGGTTTCGATGATCTACAAAACATGGAGGTAGATCCCACCGAAAATGAAGAAGAGGAGGATGCAAGTCACGACCTGGTAGAAAATGAGAAGGTGACAATAGCATTAATCAGTGGGGTACCCAAATTCAACACCTTCAAGATGAGAGGGGTGTTACAGGGGAATTTTTTTCCAGTTCTCATTGATGGGGGTGCTTCACACAACTTCATTGATTCATCCCTACTGAAAAGAAGACACATACCTACAGTTGAATTTGAAGGTTTTCGTGTGGAGGTAGCATGGGGGTACACTATGCCTTGTGACATGTATGTTACGGGAATGAAGCTTACATTGGGCATACATGATTTGGCACAAGATTTCTATGTAATGGACCTTACAGACACTAATATCATCCTTGGAGTTCAATGGCTTAGTACGTTGGGGCCAATCACTACCATCTACAAGACCATGGAGATGTCTTTCATGGAGGAAAATGGGAAAAAGGTGGTTCTCAGGGGCATGACAGGAAACACACCTAGAGTGGTGACAACAAAGTGCATATAGGCCATTTTTAGGAGGGAAGACATTGCATATGCAACATAATGTAGAATATCATTCTGGATGGATAAGAAAGGGTCTGTGCACTACTCACCAGATATTCAGAGAATCATTGATAGGAACATCAAGGTCTTTGAACCCATTCCACCAGGAGCACCGCCAGATAGGGGGTTTGAGCACATCATAGAATTGGAGGAGGAAGCGAAACCTGTTATCACCACTCCTTACAAGAACCCAAAGAAATATAAATATGAGATTGAGAAGGATATTAAATCACTGTTAGACATGGGCCACATTATTCCAAGTTCCAGTCCCTTTGCATCTTCAGTAGTGTTAGTGAAAAATAAGGATGGAACCATGTGCATGTGCATTGATTACAGGGATTTGAATAAAAAGACGATAAAAAAAAGATACCCCATCCCTAGGATTGATGAGCTACTGGATGAGATTCATGGGGTTGTATACTTCACAAATATTGACTTGCACTCTGGCTATCATCATATTAAGATGAGGGAGAAAGTTGTACCTAAGACCGCTTTCAGATGTCAATATGGTCATTATGAGTTCTTGGTAATGCCCTTTAGGATGACTAATGCGCCAACCACCTTCCAATATTGCATGAATAATGTCTTTGACAAGCAATTAAGGAATTTCCTCTTAGTCTTCTTTGATGACTCATTGATCTACAACACAACTTGGGAGGAGCATATTCAACATGTAGAATAGATTCTAGCTATCATGGAAGGGCAATACTTGTATGCAAAGGAATCCAAATGTCAATTTGGAATGACAGAGGTTATTTATTTGGGACACATCATTGGGGTGAAAGGGGTACATGTACACCAAGAGAAGATACAAGCCATACTTGACTGGCCCACACCCAAGACCCTCATAGAATTGAAATGATTTATTGGCATTTGTTGCTATTACAGGAGGTTTGTCAAAGGTTTCTCCCAACTTTGTGCACCTTTGACCGAGTTGACCAGGAAGGGTGCATTCAAGTGGAGTTCATAAGCAGAGTTGAATTTTGATAGGATGAAGAAGGTGATTAGCACTTGTCCGATCTTGGCTTTACTAGATTTCACACAACCCTTTACAGTGGAGTGTGATGCCTCAGGGGAGGGCATTGGAGCAATGCTTATGCAAAATAGACACCCTATTGTCTATGAGAGTAAAAAACTAAGGGGTCCCGAGCTTCTCTACACCATCTATGAAAAATATATGTTATCCATCATGCATGCATTGGCTAAGTTCACACAATACTTGGTTGGGGAAAAATTCGTTGTGAGGATAGATCACAATAGCCTCAAGTACTTTTTGGATAAAAAAGACTTAAATGAGAGGCAACATAAATGGGTTAGCAAGATCCAGGATTCTGACTTCTAAATTGAGTTTTTCAAAGGGAAAAATAATGTGGTGGGAGATGCATTATCCAGAAGACCATCGGTTTATGCTATGATTGGCATTTTAGTGGAATGGAGGGCCCACCTTTTGGTGGAATACTAAAAAAACAGGTTTGCATGCGAATTGACGGATGGACAGGTACAAGATGCCAACTTCAGAATTGTGGATGACATCATATACTACAAGGGCCGAATATAATTGGTCACTGAGTCAACCTTTAAAACCAAAGTGCTACAAGCATGCCATGATTCACCAGTAGCAGGACATCAGGGGTTCATCAAGTACTACATGCAAGTAAGGGAAAGATTTGCTTGGAAGGGATTGAAGGAAGATATGATGCACCACATCAAGGAATGTACCACTTGTCATGTAAAAAAGGATGAACACACTCATGCAATAGGATTACTGCAACCACTTCCCATTCCTGAGCACAAATGGGAAAACATATCTATGGATTTCAACACGGGATTTCCTAAGGCCCAAGGCAAGGATTTCATATTTGTGGTGGTAGACATGTTAACCAAGTTTGCACAATTTTTCGCCATTTCCATAGACTATAGTGCAACACAGGTTGCATATTTGTTCTCCAGGGAGGTTTTTAGATTGCATGGTCTACCCAAAACCATTGTGAGTGACATGGACAACAGGTTTATGATCACCTTTTGGTAGGAGCTATTCATGTTAGTGGGTACATACTTAACCCCTAATACTATTTATCATCCCCAAACTAATGGCCAGACGGATATAGTTAACAAGTGGGTTGAAGGCTACCTTCAGAATTATGTGTCAGGGCAGTAGAAGGCATGGGTTAAGTGGCTTCATTTGTGGGAATATTGCTACAACACCACCCATCATATGTCTATTGGCATGCCACCATTCAGAACCTTATACAATTATGATCCCCTCTCCTTTGTGGAGATTTTATTTGGTGACAACATGGCTCCCATGGTTTAGTATTGGATTCAACAGAGTCAAGATATACTCAGAGAACTTAAGGACCACCTGCAAAGGGCACAAAATCAACAAAAGGTACAGGCAGACAAGAACATGGTGGAGCACACATTTGAGGTTGGTGGTTTGGTTTAATTGAGGCTTCAACCATACATACATGCATCCATTAAGAGGAGTGGCACATAAAAACTCCAACCTCGCTTCTTTGGACCATACAGGGTTAACATAAAGGTAGGGGTCGTGGCATATGAGCTTGATCTACCACAGGGAAACAAAATCCACAATGTTTTCCATGTGTCGTGCTTGAAGAGAGACATAGGTAAACACATCATTCCTATTGAGGAACTGCCACCCTTGGATGAATAAGGGAAGTTGATACTGGTTCTAGAAGAAATATTAGAATTCCGGGAGAATAGGTTAAGAAAGAGGAGCATCAAGGAATATTTGGTCAAGTGGAAGAATTTACCCATAGAGGATGCTACTTGGGAAGGTGAACAGGTGTTACAGGAGACAGGTCCAGAATTGCTTGTGGGCAAACAATTTCTAGCAGGGGAGATTGTAATGTCCCCCACCTCTTGATGAAGAAGTTTGGAGAGACTCAGTAGTCTAGTTGTCCCCACTAGAATATAGTCTCATGCATCACGGGGACAAATTCAACCCAAATCCATTACCTAAGCACAACGTTATATTATTAAGTTGAATTTGGGAGGAAAAGGTAACTAAAGGAAAGAAAAGAGCATGTGTGGAAAAGCTAGGAGTTAACCCTAGGGGTTAACTAACTGAATAAATAAATAGATCTTGAGTATAAAAGAAAGGAAGGGCACACTTCTCACTCATTCTGGATTATTATTACATTTTGCATTTGGGCTCTTGAGCACAAAAGAGTTTTGAGGCTTTTGAGACTACAAACCCTAGAGATCAACTCGGTGGTGAAAGATCCCACCTCTCTTGATCCAAGATTGGTATCGGGGATGCAATAATCCTCCCACACCATTCTACAGTAGCTATAGGTACTATCAAGCATTCAGGGAAGTAACAGTGCGCAACCTAAGGGGTTTCCAGTAAGGAGGGCACACCATTAAAGAAAGAAGAGTTCGATCCAAGAGATAGAGAAGGATTTTGGACTTTTGGACATCTGGGTTTTCTCTGTAGGGCCTCAAAAAACATTCCTAGCATATTTGGAGAGAGGTTTACTTACCATCTGATTTATTGGATCTTGGAAAGAGTTGGAGAGAAGGAGGGCGCACTACAGAAAGGTGTTTCATCACTTTGGAGGAGAAGATTTTCACTATTCAACTGGAGACTACCAGTGGGTTTGTCCTTCCTCGATATATATTCCCAACTAGTTTCATATCATTTGGAGGCTCCTAGCAGTGAGGCTGACTTATTGGGTCTCTATAGTCATCCAAGAGGGCACAACCTAGTTTGGGGTTTCATTTATAGGAGGAGCATATCTCTATCTTTCAACCTGAGACTTCAGGAGGGCGTTTGTCTTGCCCCAATCTACTATTCCATCCAATTTTAGAGCATTTGGAGGCTTCTAGTAGCAAGGCCGAAATATTGAGTTTATTTAGCCATCCAGAAGGGCGCAACTTAGCTAGGGGGGTTTGGATCCAAACCTTGGAGGGAAAGAAATAAATCTTGTATATTGCATCAACTTATTATCTTGCCTTTGGATGCTTATATCTTCAGTCTTGAGCATTTTGTAGCAGCGCTTATTCTAGTTGGAGGCTTTTATTGGTATTCTTCCAGATCTGCAGATTTGTTGTATCAGGTTCTCTATATTATCAAAATAAAGGTCAGATATGAGTTATTTGGTTCCATATTGGTGTCTCTTATTATATCTTGTCTTTCTTTATGATATATCTTTAGATCCATACCTACATCCTTTAATATCAAATACATAAAACCTAATGCACAACTTCATGAGCAAACCTTCAAACACACATCCAAATAACAATAAACAATGAACAGTTAGTGTTTCTAGCGAAAAAAATGGCTTGGGAACATTACATATCACTATATAGTACTCAACTATTTTGACTCCTTTCTCCTTAGGACTTGCATACCCACATCCCTTTGAAGGAGTCTGTTTAGGTTGTGATAGGGATACATCTATTGTGTTGTATTTCTTCTCTAATTTCCCATTTACTAAAATAATTTTAAAGTGAGAGGGGCATTGAGATCTTAGTAAGGGCACACAACATTCATTGGTTGACCTTCGGTATTCCAATGGACAATTCATCACAACGCATATGAAATTGCTACTATAAATATAGTGATATTATACTCTACATTGTAGTGATTAATTATGGTTGAGATGTAAGATTAGAAGTGTATTGCTTTTATTACGAAAATTTATTGAGAAAATATGAACAAAATATAGTAATGTAAGGAACACACCATTAACACCAAGCTCTACCCCAGAGAAACCTGTGACATAAAACCTCCAACAAGAAATATAATTTGTGTCTTTCTCTTTTTGTTCTCATACTTAGACTGTAAAATGCAAATAAATATTGACTCACTCTAGAGAAAATAAACACTATCACCCTATAATAGAATACTATAGGGACACCTTCAACCTCTACTCTACTCTGACATCTCACTTCTTTGCACTACTAAACTATGGGACATAAAATCATTACTATGTGAATGCAATCTATTTTCCCCTTTTTGGATAAGGTTTTAACATCTTCTAATAGTTGTTAGGGTTAATGTTTTCACACTCCCCAACTTCCGATTAAGGTTATGGTTTTTATCCTTCTATAATATCCTTGAAATACCATACATAGGTAGCTCTAGATGTTAGGTAATGGGGAATTACATGGATTCCACTTGATACCTCGGTGGTCAAAGCATAAATCAACTTGACAAGGGAATAAATTTATCATATGAATTCTACTTGAGGATGAGGTGCTCTTTGGAACATTGGAAATCTCTTTTCAAGGAGAACAATGTGGAAAATTTCACCCCTAAAAATGTTGTTTAATCCTTCAAACATGGAATTTATAGTTTAGACATTATTAAGTGGGATTCATGATTAAGCCTAAAATTTTTCCCTGTAGGTCCACAACTTTGATGTTCCACCCTATACAACACCCAAAAAAATGAAAAATATATAGTGATCCATTTCGGGTCATACTCCCCATTTTGCGAGGCTTTTGGTCTCCAAAAGATCAATAATTTAAGGAATTTTACTCTTGGCTCTTGGTGCTTAATCTAGCTCTCAGCTCTAACTCTCATCTTTGGCTCTTGGATCTTGTATCTCAATTCTAGCTCTTAGATCCGGGCTCTCAGTTCTTTCTTCTATCTCTAGTACTTATCTCTAGCTTTTGGATTTGGGACATTTTGGTTCGTCATACACCTTATCTCTCAATCATGCTTATATCCCTTTAGTTCATGATGCATATTTTTAATCTCCCAAATATTTTTTAAATCCATTCATTGTTTGTTTTATGTGCATGGAAATATAGCATCATTTTTACGAATGCAACTTCATTATTATGGTTAGTAATGAGGAGGAAGGTTCCCCTATATAAATATCCACCTTACTTGTCATTTGGGAATCCATGCCCCTTCATCTGTTTTTCCCCTTTTAACTACTAGTGAAACTAATTCACTCTGTTTCATCTTGTCTATGCATGTCTTCCCTGGTTTGTGTTTATGATTAATGGGGTGAAGCTCAAGATAAATATCCCAACATTTCTCATCCCAATTCTAGATCAACTTGCAATGGATGTAATAACTCTTGTTGTTTCTTATCAAAATAAATTATTGTCTTTTTTGCATGGTGTTGGTTTTCTTCCTATTTCTCTTCTTCTCTTCTTCTTGTAGGCTTGTGGGGAATTTATTACAACCAATTCCTTCTTCTTAAAATATCTAGGCAATTTGTTAAGAGATTGATTCCTCCAATACATGACCATATAATGGTTACTCCTTATACAAAAGGAAAATTGATAATAACCCCAACATTGGTATGTAATGTCCTTTCTTAATGCAATAAAA